>MU832798.1:0-66370 GCA_029204225.1 Diphasiastrum complanatum
CTCTACTTGCATTGCTCTCTTCAACTCTAGATTCTTATGCTCTTCAAAAGATGAGAACGATGGTTCTACAATCAATGTAGCTAAAAGCGAAGTAAGAGGCAGAAGGAGTAGAGTCTTCATCTTTTCTTTCCCTTGTCCACATAGGATTAGCTTCGAGTGATCATCCTTGCTTCTTGATGATCTTCTTGGCCCCTTTGACTTGGGATCCATGTCTATATCCTCGGGTGTTGTCAAGATCCTCCTCGTGTTTTACAAGGATCTTCAAGCAAATGGGTTAGATTCCCTGACAATCCCTTAGCAAATGTGACTCATCAAAAAGTACATCCTTGGTTAACTTTACTTTCTGGATATAGGATCATAATATTCTATAGCCCTTGCTATGACAAACTGGGTAAAATCCTCTCGAATGATTCATGAAACTTTTCGCTAACATCGACTTATTTTCTGTGTCAAGAAAATTTCGTGTTGAGTCATTCAGGCTCTATAATTCAACAAGCTCGAACTATTTCTATTCGCAAATTAATTTGTGTTGTATCAATCATGCTCTGTAACACAACAAAACAAAACGAGACGAGAATCTAGATGATAACGAAACGAAAACGAAACTTAAGTGAGCTCTAAAATTGATTTATACTGGAAGCATAGAGACCACAAAACTAAGCGAAACGAAACACGAAGCAAAGCGAAAATATTTGCGAACGAGATCAGTTTGTCAGAAATTCAAATATGACTGTTGGTCATTGTCGGCAATGTCATTCCTACAATCCTTTAGAGTGTAGTCCAGACACTGCTGATCTACGTTAACAAATTTAATTTAGCATTCAACAAAATCAAACCAAAGTGCATAATTGAATAAACAAGTGAATCAGACACACGAATAATATCAAACAAAAGTACATTCGAGATCATACAATCATACAGATTAATATGTGCATAACAACTACAATATTATCTGTTGATCTTCTGATTTTTCGAGCACTGCATGCAGTGCATTGGCGGAGAGAGAAATACAGTTCTCTCACAAATAATGTCTCGCTTACTAGTGGAATTCTGGATCTACAGATCCTCTACAAAATCTGTCTCGCTCACAGGCGGACATGTATTCTAAATATTTTCATCTTCTGTATATTGTATTATGCATCAAAACAAAAAGTATATAGTTTACGAACTTTTTCGTGTCGCATCGTGTAACTTCTAGATCAGAAAGATTAAATATCTACAACTAATCTCGAATTACAAGAGTGACAGATTAGCCACGATCTAGATTACTTCTGCTTGATGTCATGACATTTGATCAAATATGTGTACCCCATGGTACTTGGTTGATCTTCTTGGTCAGTTGAGGAGCACGAATGATTTTGTGTCATGTCATGTCGAGTCGTGTCGTGTCCGTGTCGTCTTTTGTCAAAAATTTAGGATTGAAAGCTAGCAAAGCTTTGACATTAGAAATATTTTGTTTTTTCAACTCCCTCTCAAAGCATGATAGCTTGACGACACCAAGACTGCTCCTCTATTTCTCAGATAGGCCTTTGTCTAAGATTTTTGTGAAAATGTCAGCTACCATCTCCTTTGTTCCAATGAAGGTAGTTTGCAACATCTTCTTCCCAATCAGATCCCTTATCAAGTGGTACTTGATCGCAATGTGTTTCGTCCTTGAGTGAAACACAAGGTCTTTTGTCAGATGTATTGCAGATGTGTTGTCCATATGCAAAACCAGAGGTTCATTCCTCGATTCACCCAATTCGTCAAGGAACTGTCTGAGCCAAATTATTTCGTTGGCCATCTTTGCTACCGCAACGTACTCTGCTTCACAAGATGATTGAGCCACAATGGTCTGCTTCTTGCTGACCCAGAGAATTGCTGCCCTGACGCAATGGTGCATCCTCCCGAGACACTTTTACAGTCGTCCTTGAGGGATGCCCAGCTAGCATCGCTATAGGAAAGCATCTCGAATCCTGCATCATGACAATAACACAAACCAAAATATTTTGTTAATTGAAGATATTGCAAAATTCATTTTGCAGTCTTCCCAATGTGTCGAGCCTGGATTCGTGCAAAATTGGCTCATCTGGAACACAACATAAGCAATGTCAGGACATGTGTTATCTTCAAGGTACATCAACGATCCTATCAGTTTGTTGTATGGTGTGAGCTGTATCAATTCTCTCTCTTCTTTAGTCCTTGAACAATTTTTGTTCGTCAGTACTATTCCTGCAAGAATTGGAGTATTCGTTCCTTTGCAATTCAACATCCCAAAATCTTCTAGGATTTTTTGGGTATATCTGGAATGAAGATACAACTTACCTTCCTCATAGTCCCTATCAATCTATAAGCCAAGGTAACATCTGGCTTCTCCCATATCTACAATCTCGAAATGTTTCGAGATATCATTCTTCACTTCAACAATAAGCCTCTCACTCTTGCAGAGTATCGGAGGTGCTGTCCACATACACAACCACAATGATGATCTTCCCATCTGTAATTCTTATATAGACATTGGAATCATCCATTACTGGCTTGAATCCCAAGGATTTCAGGGCTTGATCTTTCTTCTTGTACCATTGTTGAACTAACCTGCTTCAGACCATAGATACTCCTATGCATTCTACATGCATAAGTAGGAAGTGAATTCAAGACATATCTTGGGGGTTGATCCATGTAGACCTCCTCATCTAGCTCACCATGCAAGAACGTTGTCTTCTTGTCCACAATGTAATTCCTGAGGTCATAAGCAGCTGCATATGCAAATAGTAAATGTAGGGACAAATGTTTCACGACAGGAGAGAAGGTCTTAGAATAGTCAAAACCATATCTCTAAGAGAATCCCTTCGCTACAAGTCTTGCCTTATACTTTGAGACACCTCCATCTGGTCCATACTTTAGCTTGTATAGCCATTTGCATTTCACAGTCTTTCGCTTATCTGGTAATGGATGTAATATCCATACCTGATTCTTCCTCATCGATTCCATCTCCTCGTTCATGGCTTGAATCCATTTGTCCTTCTTTGGACATTCAATTGCCTCCTTGAATGTCTGTGGTTCATCATTGAATCCATAGAATTCTTCTGATATAGAAGCAGAGTTGTTTGGCACATATCTTGCTGGCACTCTTCGTTGTCTTGTCGACCTTCTAGGAGATCCTCCTAGAACTGCAATGCCTTTGCCTTTGTCTGGTCTGCTAGGTCCGGAACCATCTCGATTTATAGGTACTATAGTAGAAGGCTGCCTCTCAAATCTTTCATCTTCTGATTCGTCACTCGAATGCGAAGCGACTCGAAAATCTTAGTCTTTGTGTTCATCCTCTGCTCCCTTTGTCACAGTTTGCAAATCATAGTACTTTCTTTCAAAAACTTTATAGCTGAAAGGATCATCGTTCTGCTCTGATCAAATCTGACATCTCTGACTGTCTTCACAGTATTCGTCTCTAGCATGTAGACTCTGTAGTATGATGAATTATTGTCATATCCTACAAGATATCCCTGTTCAGCTTTCTCATCAAGCTTTTTTCGAAGCTTATCAGGAATATGTGCATAAAGCTGCACAACCAAAGATTCTGATGTGAGTTAGATTGGGTTTTCTACCCCACCATAATTTGTGTGGTGTCATGTGAGGAACACCAGACTTTCATGTCCTGTTCTAAATGTATGTAGCTGTAGCTACTGCTTTAGCCCACAATACTCTTGGAGCTTTTGAGTATGCCATCATGCATCTGGCAGCTTCCATAAGGGTTCTATTCTTTCTTTCTACAACACCGTTGTGTGTGGTGTGTAAGATGCAGTCCTTATGTGAATGATACCACAATCATTGCAGAAGTCAGTGAACTGATTCGAGATGTATTCTCCACCTCGATCTGTTCTGATCTGTTTCACTTTACTACCAATGCATCTCTTTTCCCAATTCACATACTCGGTGAATTTGTCAAATGCTTCTGATTTATTGTGAATAACTCTGGCAAATTTACTGTAATTATCAATATATGTAATATAATGTTTCGAGCCTCCTACTGAGATCACATTGAAAGACCCACAGATGTCAAAATGCACTAACTCCAGAATCTTGGTTGTTCTGGAGGAGTCCTTGACAAATGGAGTGCGTGATATCTTACCTTTCAAACATGCATCACAGGTGGTCGAATTATTCGCATTCGAGATGCTCACCCTGTAATTGCTCCATGATGACTTGTTGTAGTGCCATTGAATTCATATGGCAAAGTCTCCTATGCCATAGAGTGTCTGGGGAATCATCATGAGTCTGATGCACTTGATTTGTAGACAGGCGTACCTTCAAGTGATATAGATTGTCTTTTCTTCTTCCTTGAGTAATCAGGGTACTGGTACTTGCATCAACAACGTTGCATGCTTCGTCTGAGAACGTCACACGCATCCCTGCATCAGCTATTCTTGCCACAAAAAGAAAGTTTTGCTGTAGTGTAGGCACAAACAAAACAGCTTCGAGTCGTCTGTCTCTGCCATTCATGTTGAGTCACAGTGAACCAATACCATTCACTTGGTATTTGGATCCATCTCCAAGAACAATAAATCTTGATGGATCTGCACTTTAAAAATCAGACATGATTTGTCTTGATGTTACGAAGTGTGAGGTAGCTCCTGAGTCTAGGATTATCTCCTGTGTGTCAAGTGTTGACGCTGCACACACGTCTGAACAGATGTAGCCGGTCGAAGTATTTCTGTTCGATCTTTCTTCGCCCATTTTCGAGCTCTCTGGCTCCTCCACATAGGATGAACTATTATCGTTCTCCTGTCTACTTTGTGTTGATTTGTTTCTTGGGTTCATGCGACAATCCATGGCTACATGACCCTTCTTGTGGTAGTGGATACACTCAATTTTTGGATTGAGTCAACACGAATTGACTTCAAGTTGTAGCATGTAGATGTCTTCTTCAATGACTCCATTCAAATAAGCTATATGTACATTGAGTTGATGTATATTTCCAAGTCGGCTGCTGCAGCATACGATAGGAGGGCTCGGATCGATGAATGCTTGACTATTGGGTTGAAAGTTTCGTTGTAGTCAATGTTGGAGATCTGAACAAATCCTCGTGGTACTCGTCTTGCCTTCGTTCGATCAATCACTCCATTGGCATTGTATTTGATCTTGAAGACCCACTTGCAATTAATAAGATTGCAGCCAGAAGGAGCTTCGACTACTGACCATCTATGGTTCTTGATCAGAGAGGAATACTCTCTATTCATTGTTTCTCTCTAGAGATCAGAGTCATCGACTGATGTTGGTTCTTGCATTTAAAAACAGGTAGACTCAAGAATATACCTTGTGGGTTGTGTGCGCACTCGGCTTGATCTTCTTGGAGGAAGTGTTGGTTGATGATTCAGTCCTTGGATTTGTAGTTCTTGAGTGATAGTAATATCTTCGTCTGACTCACTGTCGTGTAGTGGATTAATTATTGGCACGCTTGAGCTAGTGGCTCAAATAGTCGTTTCAATGGGAGGCGTTGTTGGTTCATCTGGAACAATGCCTTTGCCTTTGAGGTTGATGAACTGATCCTCGATAAAGACTATATCCTGCGGCTGAATAAAATCTGTTGGGTATTGGGGTCGTACAACTTGTAGGTGTTGTTAGATGAAGTGTATCCAATGAAGATTGTCTTGAGATCTTGGAAGTCGAATTTCTTCCTTGTCTCTTTCGAGATTTGCGCATAGGTGATGCATCCGAATACTCGTAGGTTCAAGCTTTGAGCCTGTCCACACCTCATGGGGTGTTCTGCTTGAGAGGGCCTTGGTCGAACATCTGTTCTGGATGTAGGCTGCAGTGGAGACAACTTCAGCCTAGAAATTCTTTGGCAGAGATGAGTGTGCCAACATACTTTGGCTGATTCGCGACCAGTGTATGATTCTTTCTCTTGGCTAAGCCATTATACTGAGGCGAATAAGGAGTGAGAAACTGTTGTTCAATGCCTTGGCTCTGATAATACTCCTTGAATTCGATAGAGATGTACTCTCCACCATTATCAAAACTTAGGGCTTTGATTATCTTACCAGTCTCTTTCTTTGCATGCTCCTTGAAAATTTTGAAGCAATTGAAAGCTTCCGATTTCTTCTTAATAAAATACACCATAGTTCTTTTGGAAAATTCATCAATAAAAGTTATAAAATACTCTGCATCCTTCAGTGAAGGATTTTTCATTGGGCCACAAACATCTGTATGTACAACGTCTAGTAACCCTCTAGTAGTACGTTGATGGCTTGATCTAAATGGTTATCTGGTTTGTTTATCAACTAGACAGTCTTGACAGATAGGTAATTCGACTTTCTTATCAGGATAGTCGAGATCAAGAACAATGGAGTGCTTAGACATTTGTTGTATAGATGCATGATTCAAATGACCAAGTCTATAATGCCAAAGTAAAATTTTAATTATCTGAATAGAAGTACTAAAAGTGCTTGACTAGAGACAGAAAAACAATGACTTAATTTGTACAAGTATTCATGTCTCTTTCCGAGTGCTACGATCTTGCCTGTCCTATCGACTACTTTACATTGATCAGATTCGAATTCTACTTTATGTCCTAGGTCTATAATCCTGCTAACAGAGAGTAGGTTTGGTGATAGATGTGGTACATGAAGGACGTTTGAAATTAGCTTACATTGATCATTGGCAAAGCTTAATCTTACTTTACCTTCACCTTTGATAGCTTGAGTGCTACTGTCGCCAAGGTGAACATATTGCTTGGTATCGTAATGTGTGTATGACTCAAAGCAGCTGATATGGCAAGTCATATGTTGTGTGGCTCCGAAATCCAGAAACTCTTGTCGTTGGATGCTTCTTGATGGTTTTTCATAAAGGCATTATGATCCTATTTTTGAGTAGGCTGTGGGGCTTGTGCAACTGCATTTGCCACTTGATTCAACTATCCCTTGCTGTTGTTCTTGTCTTATAGTATCCAACTGTCTTGGATCTCATGGTTGGAATGCTTGCAGTATCTGTAGAACAACTTCCTCTTTGTCAGCTGATTCGATTGTTCTTGACGATGTGTCAATTTTTGATCTTGCTTTGATGACTTCAAGTCTTTCTTCTTTTGCTTAGTTGAGCCTTTGTTGGTGTATAAGACGTGAGAGTCGATAGTCAAGGAACTGGAGACTTCATTCCTTGGGGTGTCTTCCTGCAACAACATTGTGATGACTCTTGAAAGAGTCAGTTCGGGGTGTGTCATGATGATCATCACCCAATTGTCATATGAGTATGGCAAGCTTGATAGCAGTGTTATTACTGCATCTTGTTCATCGATGACAGATCCGACAATGGCCATTTGCTTTAGTAGGTTCTTGAACCGGTTGATGTGATTCTACAGGGAATCACCATTTGTCATCTTGGGAGAGTAAAATTATTTCCTAAGATGTAGCTTGGAAGCTATATCCCGCACATTGTACAATGTGCTCAAGATGTCCAAAATTTTCATGGATGTATGAGGTTCAAACACATGGCCAATTTGTATGTCTGCTATGTTGAGGATGACCAATGCAAAAGCTTTTCCATCCTTCAGCTTCCATCGGGAGATTGCAGCATTATTGGCCTCAAGTCTTGCCTTTGTACCTTTAACAATGTCATACAACTCCTTAGCTATTAGCATAGTTTTTATCTTAAATTTCCACAAATGGTAATTGGCTCCATCAAGCTTTTCCCTAATAAAACTGGATTTCATGTGGAAGATTAGTCTAGATGATAGTAATAGTTATCAGTGACTTAAGTATGAAAATCTAGTGCGAATTTACAGAACAAGAAAACAAGTATCCTATCGGCTAGTAAGATCTGTATCTGTGGGAAGCTTATCCTATCGGCTAGTAAGATCTGGTTCTGTGGAAAGCTTATCCTATCGGCTAGTAAGATCTGGTTCTGTGGGAAGCTTATTAGGCTATAGAAATAGCTTTGATGTAAAACCGCTTGAGAAATCAGATGGATTTTGATATTAAAGCTCTAAAATAATCAAAGAATAGCAAGAGCAGACAATCAGACAAATCAATCAGAAAGTCAGACAGAGAGCAGAAAGCATTGCAAATATTGACAGGACTTGAACACAAAACTAGACAACACTTTATTCATGTCAATTGCAATGAAATACAAGTCAGTGAAGCAAGTGAGCACAAGACAATAGCGGACGAAATCGTGTGCTCACAAAGCTAACTACAGTTGTAAAAGCTATGAACTCGTACTAACAATCCGTCTAAAAGAAAGAATCAATGCACGAAAGCATCTACAATGTCTGTCTATATGGATTCAATAATCCGTGTTCTTGATTATTGATCTCTAGGCTCTATCTCTTAATGATCTACATGTTATTTACATTTATGCAGATAAGTGTACAAAAGATGCCATGGAACCGTTGTGTCGTCTGGTAGGAGATCGTGGCTGCTGTCATTGTCAAGTTGGTTGCATAGTATAGAGGATGATCTTGAGGAGGCCGATAAGTCGGGCTTCCCCGATAAGTCGGGCTTCCCCGATAAGTCGAGCTTCCCCGATATGTCGTCCAAGTTGGGTCTACCTGATAAGTCGTCCATGTCGACCATCTTCACTTGCTCGTCTTCAGTAGTTGAGCTGCATGACGATGCAAGTAAATATACAACAATGAATGGAACTAGATTAACATGGAATTTAGGATAGTAGAGGAGATAAATCCAATATGTTGTTTTGGACCCTACACCCCTCCTTGATTCGGCTATTGGGTTGGCATAGGATTTTGATCATTAAAGTGATTATTGATCTGAGAGGGTAGGTAAACCACATTACAAATTCCCAATGCACTGACGATGGTACATCATGGAATTGAAAGATCGACGTCCCATTTGACTACAACAATGACATACATCTTCTAGCTGATCTTGTCAATAACTTAGTTGTCATTGGAACGGTCGTGGCTGCATCTAGTCATGCATCATTGGCGGTCCTTGCTGGTAAAGGACTGGTTGTTGTTGCATCTGCGACTGTGGTGGTTGCTGTACTGCAAATGCACTCGTAGTTCTTACGGCCTGCAATCTTCTACAATCATTAGTCCAATGATTGTACATATTATAGATCACATAGTAACGTGAGCCATTCGAACTATCATTGATGTAATGGCCCTCTTGGTTACAGTTTCGACAAAATCGTACATTTCCTTGTCTAAATTCGGTAGTGATTACATCATTATTTCAAATAGGTTCTTGATCCTTGTTCTTGACCTAATTCTTATGATTTTCTGACCTCTTTCCATCGTTCGAAGAGGAGTCCGCATGTAATTCGGTGGAACTCTTAGTCTCTAAATCAGTGTTCGAGTTAGACCTCGATGAACTGCTTCTCCTGTGGTGTTGTTGACGCCAGCGATAGTTCTTCCTTGTTTCTTCCTCTAACTGCCGAGGAATTTCCACAATATGTTCCAATAGTTGACCCTGCAAGGACACAGTGCCTCACCTAAGCACCTTATGGAGTCCGTGTCGGAAATACTTGACGTGTTTTGCGTCTGTCAGTGTGGATCCTGAAGTCGCTTTTCTAGAACCTAGAATTTTTGAACATAAGATAAGACATATTCTTTCTTTTTTTGCTTTATTGCTTGTAGTTTATCCAAAATCTCCTCATCTTCAGCTTGTCGCAAGTCTTCTGTGAGAAATTGGCAAAAATCTAGCTTGGTATTTTTTATGATAGAAGTTTGTAAGTGAATCTCACATGTGTGGAGGATGTTCCCACGTGTGGAGAATTGTAAAGTAAATCAAAATGTTTGATATAGAGGTCTCATAGAATTTCATAGTCAAGCATTTAGGTGTAGGATGTTGATAGGGTCAAATTTGGCATAGATGGCAAATTATCCATTTCCACTTGTAATGCCAATATTGAGCCAAAATACAGCCAAACTTGTGCCAATTAGAGTGTAGACAAGTGTCATGCTTTTGTTTGATGAAGCTTAAGAGGTCCAATAGGATTTAGAGGTGGAACCTTGTGAGGTCCAATAGAAAATTGAGGTGTGCTTGAATATAGTCCAATAGAATTTAGAGGTGCATGGATCAATGGTCCAATAGGATTAAGAGGTGGCAAAGTGTGATCCAATCATAGTTAAGCATAGTGGTAGCTCATGAATCTATTAGTATCATTGTACTCCTCCTTTTGGATCTAATTGATTTTGAGATTGAGTGGATTTTGAGTGTCATTGAATTTCTAGCTTTCTCTCTCTACCCGAGAGCTCATGATGGTTTTTCTCTCTCTATCCGAGGAGAGCAGCTTGTTTTTACTTAGAATACTTTTGGAACACTTCCCACATGTGTGAGTGAGAGTTGGAAGTGATTGAATGCATGTAGTAGTGTGTTTTTGCCATAGGATCTAAGATTGATCTTGAATCTCAATCTAGTCTTGATCTTGGTGCATCTACACACCTTAGGAGATCACAAGTACATGTAGTGGACAATCCACACGTGTGAAATTTAACATTCCCAAGTCAAGAATTCCTACAACCCATATTGTAAATACCATTGTAGAGCATTATGTTGTGTCGTCAGTGTAGCATAGGGGTCCGCCGCTGGGAGCGGCAACCTCGCCTTCACCTGCATAGCAAGAAGAGAGAGGGAGAGGACAAAGAGGAGAAAGAGAGTGGAGAGAGGGAGAGAGAGAATGCCTAGGTTGAGAAAGGCTTTGGGGGCTTGAGCGCCTACCCAAAGCTATTCTATCCCAACTCAAGGAGAGAGAGAGAGAGAGAGAGAGAGAGAGAGAGAGAGAGAGAGAGAGAGAGAGAGAGAGAGAGAGAGAGAGAGAGAGAGAGAGAGAGAGAGATGGAGAAACCAAGAGAGTTTTATTGAATGGAAGATGATACAATACAAAGGAAATGGCTCCCTCTTATAGATTTTAGAGGTGAGCCTCCTTCACTCTCATTGGCCACTTCATTGGGACAAAGATTCTAATCCAAGCCTTTAAAATAAACACAACTTAAATCTATTGGTGCTAAGAAAGCACAAGGGCACTCACATGATTCATGTGAGTTTTAAGTTGGGCCCTTTTAGCTTTCTTATTTGCAACTTGACTTAGGGCCTCTAATGTCATTTTAGAGTTTTAAGCCCCTAGTCTCTTATTCCTAGGAATTACAACTTGCTACTTGTGCTCATTGGGTTGGGCTTACACGCGCAGGATGCCAGTGCCCTCGCACTTATTACTCTACTTACAATGTACTATGGCAGGGCCCACTAAGTAAGGCTGGCCAACAGTATTTTAAGTGGTGGGACCCACTTGTTTATTATTGTGCAGGAAATACCCACAACACATTCCCCTTCAACCTTGTTGGAAACATTTCCAACTTTCGGATACAGACTGCCAAGAATTGATGAATTTGCATGTCAGGATCATCATGCTTCTTCCCTTTAAAACATTGGAAGAGTGTTCCCAGAGTATGACCAACTGGTACAACATCCATCGTGCGAAGAACGATAGCTTGCCTCAAATCCGAACTGCATTAGAGGAGTTCTAAATCCAAAAAAGACCCTTTGTAAAGATTCTTTTTATATATTTTCTCAAATGTTTCTTACACATGGACCAATCAAAACACCCAAATTTTGAAATCTACGTAACGTACCTTTTTGAGTCCACATTTTGATTCCATACTAAAAATGGCATAACTTCTTAGTGTTAAGTCCGAATTTTATCAGAGTTTGGTGCATTGGAAAGCGCTTGACAAGGGCTTTCCAATGATTTGTTACATGACAATACTTCTGAGCTACAATTAAAAAGTTATGGCAAGTCAAAAGTATTAGTGTTATAATATTTTAATAATAAAAAAGACATCTTGCATGAATTCTTAAAGGGTCTTTTTGGAAATCAAAACTCCTCTAATGCTTGCACGTAAAGAGCAAAACTCACTGACAAAAATGATGACTACCTACTATAGGATAAGTGTAGTTAATCAAGTAGATTAATGTCAACTTTGAATGTACCGATCATTTGACTTCCAATCATCAAGGAAGATCTACATTGGAGTCAATGCACTAATTAGGCTGTCATCTTATAGGCATTTTGTTGTAAATAGTTAAGTTTAGTTTTCAGTTAGGGGTATTAGTAATCCATCAACGAACTCATTTGAACTATAGTTTTGCACCCAACTTCAAACACGTTGTACTCAGTTTTGATTATTATCAGAGTGCATTTTTAGTCCACTACCGGTTTCTATTGCGCATTGTAATCTCTGATTAATCTTGAACTCGATCTTTACTGGTAACTACCACATATCTGATCCAGTCCTGCTCACCACTTCCGTTGTAAGTATCGATTTTATCTGATTTCCTACATGGTATCAGAGTGGGTGGCTCAATAATCTGCAATCTTCATTGCGGATTCAATCTTGTTTCTACCGAGACCTCACATCAGCAAGTGCACAGCCAACAATAATTCGCTATTGTTGTTTCTACCAACAATATTGATACGATACCAGAATGGACTCTACTTCTAGATCTTCTCTGATTAACAAGCTCAATGGAGAGAACTACCATCTCAGGAAGTTCAAGATGAGAGTTGTTCTTTTAGCCAAGGAATTGTGGGACATTGTTGATGGTATTGAAATCAAACCAGAGGCTGATGTAGCTAGCATCACCAAATGGAAAAAATGAGATGGCAAGGCATTTGCCTTAATCACATTGAATATCAATGACTCCCAAATCAGTCATATCCGATCTGCACAGACTACTAAGGATGACATCCTAGCAACTCTTTATGACATCAAAGATGTCACTTTTAAACTCCGTCTAAGGAAGAAGTTCTTCACATTGAGGATGTTTGATGCAAACACCATTTCCAGCCATCTTGATACCTTCAAAAATCTTGTGGACCAGGTGATGCAACATGATCGAACATTGAAGATTCAGATGCAGTGATGACTCTCTTAGCAAGTCTCTCTGATGCCTATGAAACATGGGTCATGGCTATTTCGACCCACAACAACTAACTTTGTCCAAAGTCATCTCAATGTTGTTACAAGAGGAGATCAGAAGAAATACTATCTCCTTAGGCTCAGGATCTGATCCTCAGGCTCTTTACACAAAGAGAAATCAGAAGTTCAAGTCAAAGAAATCCACAAAAATCGATTATTCAGGGAAAAGAGCAACATGCAATCATGATCGAATTTTGGCTCAGGGTCACAAATTTTGGCTCAAAGTCAAATTTTGGCCTAGAGTCGAATTCTTCATTATCCCAACCTATGCAAAAACTCTTCTACAAATACTGTAAGAGGATTGGTCATCTCATCAAGGACTACAAAACACTCAAGTACAATAATGAAAAGAAGAAGCGGTTCCAACAACAAGCAAATACTGCCTCAACCAGTCACTCGATCCAGGATGAAGAGGAGGATGAAGTTGCCTTATGACCACGATCGAAAATCTTCAGGATATCGATTCTTGGTACTTGGATTCTGGAGAAACTCAACACATGACCCATCATCAGGACTGATTCCAAGACTACAAGCCTTTCACCCATTCTAAAGTTGTCCAATTTGGAGACAGCTTGTCTCACTCCATTAAAAGTGAAGGAACAATCAGGATCAAATTTCAAAGAGTTGTTGTTAAGTTGACGTCCAATGTTTTATACATTCCAAACCTTAACAAAAATATGCTTTCTATAAGCAGAATCACCGATTCTGGTCGTACAGTCAAATTTGATATAGAAGGCTGCACTATTCTTGACAAGTCTAGGAAAGTCCTAGCTTATGGTAGAAGATGTGGCTACCTTTACAAATTAAGTCAATGTTATTGACTAAAAGTCAAGCTCTTATTTCTACTTCTGAATCCATTAATTAGTTGTGGCATTTCAGACTAGGCCATTTAAATTTCAAGAGTATTCAGAAAATGTCAAATTAGAACTTAGTGCAAGATCTTTCTTTTATGAACAAATCAGATTCCCTCTATATCTGATTCCTTCATAATCATCACTCTTTATGTTGATGACACATTACTGTTTAGTAACAGTTTAAATTTGTTGAAGGATACCAAATGCTTGTTAGCACATAAATTCAAGCTGATAGATATGGGTCCTGCTCACTACTGTCTCGGAATTCAGAATTTTCGAATTCGACTCATAGGTAGATTTTCATCAGCCAGCAAAGATACCTCACCAATGTGCTGAAGAAATATGGAATGGTCGAGTGCAAACCGAGCCACTTCCCACTCGACCCTGGTTTAAAGCTATCAAAGGAGCAATGTCCAAAATCTGAGTCAGAGAAGGAGGAAATGAAGTAGTAACCATTTCACTCCATAATCGGTTCATTGATATATGCTATGCTCTATCCTCGACCCAACCTTACTTACTCAATCAGCTCTCTCAACCAATTTCTATCAAATTCAGGTCCATTCCATTGGAAGGCTCTCATGAAAGTTATGAAGTATGTCCAAGCTACAAAGCACCTCAACATTTGCTATGAAGGTAGCTAATTTGCCAACATTCTAGAGAACCTACAAATTTCCTTGCTTTGCACTTTTTCTCTAAGATAGTGATACCTTATTTCAATATGCTTACTTCGAGAGTAAAATCTTAGATTCAAAGAGAGTGCAATGGTACTTTGATTGTCACACTAGAGGGTCATTGGATGTGACTAAATAAGTTTGATATCTGCAAGCAGGTTCTTCAGCCAGATTGTCTCCTTGGTAGCATTTGTGGTAGCTATCTATTCCAATTGTATGGAGGATAATACTACTGAGGTCTGTTTTTGGTTGTTCTATAAAATTGGGCCTTGATTGAGCAGGAAAACAAATCTAGAGGTCGATTTTCTTATGTCTATATCACCTGCCCAATCTGCAATAAATCTAACCCTTGTATAAAATCTGACCCTTTGTATAAATTTGACCCTTTGCAAAGTTTTGACTCTTTGTACTGTCAACTCGGAAATCTGACCCACATCATGATGTTGATTGGCCGCCTACTTCTTTACATAACTCACTGACAAAACGACGACTACCTACTGCAGGACAAGTGTCGTTAATCAAGTAGATTAATGTCAGCTTTCAATATACTGATCATTTGACTTCCAATCATCAAGGAAGATCTGCATTGGAGTCAGCGCACTGATCAGGCTGTCATCCTACATGCATTTGTTGTAAATAGTTAAGTTTAGTTTTCAGTTAGGGAGATTAGTAATTCATCAATGAACTCAACTGAAGTAGTTTTGTGCCTACAGTTTTGCACCCAACTTCAAGCACATTGTACTCATTTTTTATTATTATCAGAGTGTATTTTTGTTCCACTACTGGTTTTTGTGAAAATTGTCAACATTTCCTAGCTAGTTTGAGGCCTAAATTGGCTAAAATTGTAAATAGTTTTGGTTCTGGAGTTTCACACGTGTGAACCAGGCCACAATGTTTTTATTTACTGTATTTTTTCAGTATGATGAAGTGTCAAACTTCATACCCTTCAAAATGAGACCATTTTGATGTATTTTGGTCATATAAGCCATTTTTAGCTATTTTTCCTATATAGGGAATATCTAGGGTCAAGTACCTTCTAGAGAGAGGAGAGAGAGTCATCTTCCTCATCCATAAATAGTAGGGAAGTCGTGGAGAACAGGTTGGAGAAACCTTTTGTATGCTTCATTGAGATCAATAGATCATTGTCATTGTTTCTTCCTCCATTGAGAGCATTGTTGTGTGTATTGTCTTCAAGCTATTGTGTATGATCTTAGGTGCTTTTCAAAAGTGGTAGGCTGATGTATTATGGACTGTATAATGCTATTTTGGGCCGCACTTGATGTTTATGGAAGTTTTAATTTGTGATAAATGCTTTTTGATCAAGTTCTTTGCATTCTATGTAGCATAGAATGTGTTGCCAATTCCTAGCTTATGTAGTTTGGAGTGCAAGCATTCAAGCCAATGATCTTGGAGTTTAGATCCACTTAGGATCTGTATTTTTCACATGGTATCAGAGCTGGTTGGCTTCTATTTACAGTAAGTATTCCATTTTTGGTGATATTTGGATGTTTGATCAAGTTCTAGCATGATTTTGCATTGCTTTGTTGATCAAATCTTACTAACCTTTGTTTTGTGAGTTGAACTTGTGGATCAAAAGCATATTTCAGGTCTATTGAAGATCAGAGGCTGAAAAGAAACTATTTTGGATCAGATCATAACACCTAATCATTTGTGATTGTGAGGCTTGTGCATATTCAATACTAACAATGTTCTTTTCAATCCTATTGTTGACAATCTCCATTCTTGGATGAACACTCTCCTTAAGTGGATGAAACTTCTCCTTAAGTGGATGACAAATGCTCTTTTGAGTGAGTTGTAATTCTCCTAAAGGCTGAGCAAAGCTCCCATTTGGATGAAAGATCCCCTTTTTTGGGTGAACATATTGTAAGCTCCATTGTGAAGAGCATATTGTAAAGATTGTCATCAATTTTGGCATAAATTTTGGTGTACTTTGTTGAGCATGTAAGTAACTCTCCTTATGTAATTTGATTGGAGCATTTGCTGGAAGGTGTTAACCATTATGCAAGTGTGTTTTCAGGTTCTTAACAGGTTGAGGAACATTCTCATGTGAAGTGATCTTAGATCTACATCTAAACACCAAGATTTGACAAGATAGTGAAGCTAGTCTTGTGATTCACTAAGTGTGCTCATTCATTCACCTCTAAATCTTGTATTTATCACTTGCTGGAGTTTATAAACTTTTAGAAGTGTGGTTTACATGTGGTTTTACAGGTTGAATCAATATCTTAGTGTGTTGATCATATGTTGATCAAGTTTGTTCATTACTAGGTAATCTTGGCATCCTAGTTTTGGGTATTTTCTAAGAATGCAAGTAACTCTTCACACCATAACTTGATTTGGTCACTTGCTGGAAAGTTTGAGAGCTTAAGCAAGAGTGTGTTCAGGTTGGTTTGATTTTGTAATCCATTCTTAGTGTGTGCAAAGTGTTGCATGTGTTTCAATCTTCCTTTCTATGCTTGGAAACCATCTAGGTTCAAGATAGAAGTGTTTTAGGGTCCTAAATCTTCATAGATCTCTTTATCTATCATTTGTTGAGAGAAAAGTGAGTGCTAAGTGCTTTAGGACAAAACCTAAAAGTTGAAGAAACATTAGAATCATGGCTTCCAATGGTGGGATCATGCTAGAGTCTAGTGAAAGGTTGAGTTCATCAAACTACTCTACTTGGAAAGTGAGGATGGAGTCCTTACTTGAGTTGAATGAACTCATGGACATAGTTGCAGAAATTGAAGAGAGACCTCTCACACTTCAAGAGCAACAAAGGTTTGATAAGAAGGCCAAAAGGGCTCTTCATATCATTAAAATGAATGTTACAAATGAACTTCTCAAGGAAGTTGGAAAGTGTCAAAGTGCAAGTGAGGCATGGAATGCCTTAAAGAAGCTCTTTGAATCAAAGTCCACATCTAGGGTATTGACCCTAAGGAGACAAATATTTTCTAGTAGGCAAAGAGAGGGTGAAAGTGCTCATGCATTTATCTTGAGAGTTAAGTCCCTAAGTGATGATTTAGCATGCATTGATGAGAACATAAAAGATGGTGAGATAGTCCAAGTTATGTTGAATGGTTTGCTAAATGAACATGCTAACCTTGTGCAAAGTTTTGCCATTCAAAGAGTCTTGCCAAGTGTGGTTGACTTGCAAGAAATCTTATTGGCTGAAGAACATAGGTTGCAATCAAAGCTTGATGGTGCATCCTTGCAAGGTGGAGGTGAAGAGGCTTTCTTCACAAAAGGCAAATTCAAGGGCAAAGGTAAAGGCAAAGGGAAATGGTCCAAAGGTGATAACTTTGATCATGATGATCACTCTTCCTCTTCCTCTTCTACTAAGAACAATAAGTCAAAGTTCAAGTGCTTTTATTGTGGGATAAAAGGTCATTTTGCAAATGAATGTTATAAGAAGAAAAGAGAGCAAGGAGAGAGGCAAGGAAATCTTACAATAGATGAGGAAGAACATAACACATGTGAATCACTTGTTATGACTTCAAGTTTGTTAGCCAACATAGATGATAATGATCCTTGGTGGATTGATAGTGGAGCCTCATCTCACATGACAAGACATAAGGAATACTTTACATCCTTATTGTCTTATGAGGGAGAAGGTAACATCATCTACACTGCAAATGATGGTCAATGTGACATCAAAGGCATAGGCACTATTCCTATTTCCCTTTCAACAAATAGGAAAGCAAATCTTGAAAATGTTTTGTACATTCCTTCAATCACTAAGAATTTGCTTAGTGTAAGTCAAATGATTGACAAAGGACTTGATGTGGAGTTCATTGGAGATGCATGTTTGATAAGTAAATGTGGATCCTTGATTGCTCAAGGTAGGAGGCATGGTAAACTTTTCAAGCTTGATGCATGTGTGATCTCTAATCATGAAGGATGTATGGCTAGGGAGCAATTGACAAACCAAGAAGTTTGGCACAAGAGGTTGGGCCATCCCAACTTCAAATCTTTGGAGGTAATGGCAAAGAAAGAGCTTGTTCTTGGTCTCCCTAAAAGTCTTGTTGCAAACAATAGTGTTTGTGAACATTGTGCCTTGTCCAAATCTCATAGACTTGCTTATTCTAGATCTACTTCTAGATCTAAAGAAGCTTTTCAACTTGTGCATTCTGATATTCATTCTTCTAGTACAACTAGCAATGGTGGGGCAAAGATGTATGCAACTTTCATTGATGACTTTAGTAGGTATACTTGGATCTATCTTCTTAAAAGTAAGGATGAAGTGTTTGCTGCATTTGTCAAGTTCAAGAATGAAATGGAAAACCAATTCAATACAAAGATCAAATGCTTAAGATCTGATAATGGAGGGGAATACACCTCAAATAGGTTCAAAGACTTTTGTATAGCACATGGGATTAAGAGGGAGATGTCTAGTCCTAGGACTCCACAACAGAATGGAGTGGCCGAGAGGAAGAATAGAACCCTTTGTGAATGTGCCAAGGCAATGAGACTACATGCTAATCTTGCTAAGTCTTTTTGGGGGGAAGCTTTAGCATGTGCTAACTATCTATGTAATAGATGGACAAGTGCTTCCTTGGATGGTAAAACTCCTCATGAGGTTCTTTATGGTAGAAGGCCGAGTGTCAAGCATTGTAGGATCTTTGGATGTACATGTTTTGTCAATATCACACTTGATGATAGAACTAAAGAAGATCCTTCATCAAAGAAGGGTGTGTTTGTTGGCTATAGTGAAGTAAGCAAGGCTTACAAAGTGTACATTCCTTCTACAAAGAAAGTTGTCATAAGTAGGGATGTCATCTTTCATGAAGAGAATGTTTCCAATGTTGTTGATGTTGATGTTGATGTGCCTACTAATCATCATGATGTGCAAGATGTCTTGGATGAAGATGGAGATGCCACTCCAAAGCAAACTTCAAGGAAGACTCAAAGGCAAAGGGCTAAGCCATCAAGGCTAACCTATGATGAAAAAGGAAAGCAAGTGGTGGACAACTCTAACTTTGCTTTTCTTACCTCTTTTGATGAACCAACTTGTGTAGGTGAAGCAATTCAAAAGAAGGAATGGATCCAAGCCATGGATCATGAGCATCAAGCACTCATCAAAAGCAACACATGGAGGTTGGTAAAGCTTCCAAAGGACAAGAAGGCAATTGGTTGTAAGTGGATCTTCAAGATCAAGACAAATCAAGATGGATCAATCAACAAGTACAAGGCAAGGTTGGTGGCAAAGGGGTATGCTCAAGAATATGGTATTGACTATGATGAGACCTTTGCACCCGTGGCAAAGATGGTAACTATTCGAATCCTAATCTCTCTTGCAACTCTTTATGATTGGGATATGTGGCAAATGGATGTTACTAATGCCTTCTTGAATGGTGATCTTGAAGAAGATATTTACATGGAGCAACCCGAGGGCTATGTTTCACATGATGAGCCTAATCATGTGTGCTATCTCCAAAAGAGTTTGTATGGGCTAAAGCAAGCACCAAGGAGTTGGTATGCTAAGCTCAATTCCTTCTTACTTTCTCAAAACTTTGTTATGAGGGAGTATGATCATTCTCTCTACTTTAGATTGAATGAAAATGATATCACTTTACTTTTGATCTATGTTGATGACATTATCTTAAGTGGTGGTAACAATCTAGATATAGATGAAATCAAGATGGCACTCAAAAGAGAGTTTGAAATTCAAGATCTTGGTAAACTTCATTATATCTTAGGAATAGAGATTATTAGAACTTCTAAATCTACATTCATATGTCAAGAAAAGTATGTTAACTCTATTCTAAAAAGGTTTCATATGGAAGATTGTAAAGTTGTTTCTACTCCTATGGAATCAAATGTAAAGCTAACTACAAGAAGTAATGAAAGATCCTTCAAGGACATTACTCTCTATAGAAAGCTAATAGGATCTCTTATATGGTTAACCATCACAAGACCTGATCTAAGCTTTGTGGTTGGTAAACTAAGTCAATTTATGCAAGATCCTAGTGAGGCTCATTGGAAGCTAGGAAAGAGAGTACTTAGATACATCTCGGGATCTAGAGATTTTGGCATCTTGTATGGAGGTACTACACCTAACCTTTGTGGATTTTCAGATTCAGATTTTGCAGGTGATCAAATGGATAGGAAGTCAACAAGTGCCTTTGCAATCTATCTTGGAGATGGAGTGGTCTCATGGCTATCAAAGAAGCAACCAACTATCTCTCTATCTTCCACCGAAGCCGAGTACAAGGCATTAACAACATGCACCAAGGAGATTCTTTGGATCAAGAGGATGTTATTGGATCTTCACTTGCTGGAACCAGAGAAGACTCCAATCATACTTTGTGATAACCTTTCAGCCCAAAGCTTGGCAAGCAATCCTGTTTTTCATGCAAGGAGCAAGCACATTGAGATTGCTCACCATTTTGTGAGAGATCAAGTCATTGCCAAAGAGGTGGAGCTTCAACATGTCTCTTCAAAGGAGTGTATGGCTGATATCTTCACCAAACCATTGGGAAAGGACCTATATTAAATGCATAGATCTAATCTTGGAATGTGCTCAAAGACTATGTTGAAACTAGCATCCAATGTTGAAGAGGGAGTGTGAAAATTGTCAACATTTCCTAGCTAGTTTGAGGCCTAAATTGGCTAAAATTGTAAATAGTTTTGGTTCTGGAGTTTCACACGTGTGAACCAGGCCACAATGTTTTTATTTACTGTATTTTTTCAGTATGATGAAGTGTCAAACTTCATACCCTTCAAAATGAGACCATTTTGATGTATTTTGGTCATATAAGCCATTTTTAGCTATTTTTCCTATATAGGGAATATCTAGGGTCAAGTACCTTCTAGAGAGAGGAGAGAGAGTCATCTTCCTCATCCATAAATAGTAGGGAAGTCGTGGAGAACAGGTTGGAGAAACCTTTTGTATGCTTCATTGAGATCAATAGATCATTGTCATTGTTTCTTCCTCCATTGAGAGCATTGTTGTGTGTATTGTCTTCAAGCTATTGTGTATGATCTTAGGTGCTTTCCAAAAGTGGTAGGCTGATGTATTATGGACTGTATAATGCTATTTTGGGCCGCACTTGATGTTTATGGAAGTTTCCATTTGTGATAAATGCTTTTTGATCAAGTTCTTTGCATTCTAGGTAGCATAGAATGTGTTGCCAATTCCTAGCTTATGTAGTTTGGAGTGCAAGCATTCAAGCCAATGATCTTGGAGTTTAGATCCACTTAGGATCTGTATTTTTCACAGTTTTTATTGTGCATTGTAATTTCTGATTAATCTTAGACTCGATCTTTATTGGTAACTGCCTCATTTTCGATCCACTCCTGCTCACACCACTTCCATTGCAAGTATTGATTTTCTCTGATTTTCTACAAAAGGAGATGACGATGCACGACTTTCTTGGATATGGGAATGTTCCAGTGAGATATTGTGCTATTGGTTCATGTTATTAGATCTCATGTGTATTCACAATTTTTTTTTTGACTCAAACATTACACTCACAATTAAGTCGGTTGTTTTGTTTCAATGTAGGGCTCTCAATGAGTGGCTAGAATGCGTGTCCTATTTGTGGTGAGTATTTGCAAACACATCACTCACAAAATCTACAAAAGATGGTTTATGAGGGCCACACTCGATACCTTCCACCCGATCACCCTCTGCGTGATAGGCTTGTTGGTCAAAGTTCCCACACCATGAAGGTACAATACATATTTGGGCCAATTAATGTCATTTATTATTTTAACAGTTACTCTCTCTATATCTGTTCTAGCGATAATCTCAATTAAATATGAGCGCTTGTTTCTTAATATTGTAGGCAAGTGATTGGCTTCAAATTTGGAGATCCCATCAAGATCTAGGACGACTCCCTCCTGGCATGAAGATGTTATCAATATTTCATGAACTTCCATATTGGGGAGAATTGTTGATACGTTGCCTCCACCCCATGAACATTACATTTTATAGTATGTCTTGTTTCATGATCTCATTGCACATATATGTATCTCAATGACTAGATTGTTTTTGCGCATGCAGCTTCACAACTAGAAAACTCTGTGTTTATCCACGCAGAGTATCCACGTGACACCCGACACTTAGTCATTTTTCTGAAATTCTGTTCGCGTGGAACATCCACGCATGGATTATCCATGCCAAAAAGTTTTTAAACACGCCTCCGGCCAGTCCACTGGTGTTTTTCTAATACGGCGCCAAAAAATTTATGTGCATGGATTATCCAAGCCAAATTGAATTTTGAAAATTCTGGTAATTATATTATGATGAGGTTATATATTTTTTTTCGAAAGTGAATTATATCATAATGAGATTATTATTTTTTGCATGTTGATAAAGAAATGGAATTAGTTAAATAAATATTTTTCTAAATTGAATTATATCATGATGTTCCTAGATGATTGGGATTTTTGATGAGGTCGGCCACCAACTTTTGTAAGACAGTTGACTCAAGCTACCAAGAGGGTAATTATGCATGATCTAAGGCTTTGATAGCCATGGGTTTAGGGTCTACCCTAATGGCACTCTACCCTAATCTCATATCTGAGATTATTTGATATGGATTGAGAGCTCATTTTGTACATACTTTGAGAGATTATCAAGAGATGGTGATTTTGGCAAGTTTGCTCTTTCATGAGAAATTGATGAATGATGAATGTAATGTTTTTTGTGTCTAAATATTAGATCTGAATCTAAACAAAGTACTATATTTTTCACGTGTGTGACAGGATGTGAAGATCAATTATTTTTAGTTTTATTGTGGTGTTCAAAAGCTCTTGCCAATTAGATGCAAAATAGGTTGAATTGTGTGTTAGTTTTCTATCTAGTAGATATAAGTGAAACCTTTGATGCCTTTTCAATGTTTTAGGATCCAAATGAGGTTCATAACCTCTGATTTTAACATGATATCAGAACCAAATGCAACCATCAGACGTCAAATACAAGGAAGAGAGAAGCAATTACAAGTTGATGATTGTTTAATTTTTATTGTCCTTATTACTACCTTAAGTTTGATGATGTTCCTTCAAGTGTGAATGAAACTTTAACAACAAAAGAGTGAATTGATGCAATGGAAAGTGAGTATATGATGCATTGTTTGAGATACTTGTAAAATTATTGATCCTCCATCAAAGATACAAAATGTTACTATTTGCAAATGGGTCTGATCCACCTTAATCAAGATGGTAGTGTGGACAGTTATAAAATAAGACTAGTTGCCAAGGGATATGCTCAATTCAAGGGGATTGACTACTATGAAACATTTGATTTTGTCATAGTTTGTGATGGTGATTTCATTAACTCACATTTTTTTGGTGATTTACTGCCTTTGCAACATTTGTTAAAAAATGAGAATTTTCTTGGAACATGAAACCTTACATCTATCTTCACCGACATTATCTCCAAAAAAATGGGATTGAAGTCAAAGTATGTCTATTCTTTTCACTTACTTGACCAAAAATGAGATTCTATTTTGGCTAAATAACTATCAATTGAAAGCATTGCAAGAATCAATTTCATTCAGAAATCCAATAATCAATTTTATTCAAAAATACAAGAATCAATTTCATCAGTGACAACATCTTGCAATTCATCTCCTCTTATATGATTTTCATCATCACTCTCACTTTCAAAAATTATTTCATCAACCTAACTATTAGAATTTCTATTATCAACATCTATGAAAGTGAGTGCTTCAAGTATGGTTTGAAGATTTACTACATCTCTAGGTAGCTAAATCTCATAGTTAAAATGAAGGTTTTCCATTTCATTCTCAACATTTGCACCCTCAAATACTCGTTGTAAATGTGGTTCAACTTGAGCTACAAACCACCATATCTTGTTTATTCGATCTGGTTGAAAAAACACCTGCAAAAATTACTATTTTAGAGCATATTGAAAACTCAAATATTGAAGTCACTTGCAATAAAATGAAAAACATGATAGCATAGCATGTGCACCTGCTCACGGTGACGAGGCAATACCAATGTGTCAAAGGATCCATGCTAAATATTTTTGATGAATCAATCGCAAAAAATCCACTTGGATCCGATTTTACGATTGCATTTGGCCCTCTACAAACTACCTTGAACCATTTCACATCAAATAAAAAATAGTGTCCACTTTCACCAAATGATACATCATAAATATTTTGTATAGTTCCTACGTATTCTATGTCTCCTGAGATGGGATTCCGATCTCATGCACTGCATTGACTTTCTTGTTGAAAAGATGCAATTACACCAAAATCATGTATGTGTCTCTTTTTATAAATCCTTTCAATACGAAAGTGGAAATCAAAAGCACCTTTCATTCGCATCCTCTTGCAAAGTCCCATTCTGTGTTTGATATTTTTTGTCCCTCTTTTGTTGCTTTTTGTAGTGTGCCATGCGTCCACTCTATAGTGCATTGCTTGGGCAATGGATCAATATCATGTGAACTTGTGGCCATGTGTCTACCTCTATTTTGTCATTGGCACTTTCTAGACAAGGCTCTCTCTTTTTTCTCTTCTTCATATAGGTCTAACCATTTATCCATAACTCCACAATTATAAAGCATGAATGTAGAAATTTTTTCTCGTTGGAAGGGTGTCAACCTATGGACCTTTCCCATCCCTTGAGGTTTTTCACTAGTTACCTCTTCGGCTTCCTCATCATGCCACAATAGTAGAGTAGATGGATGTAGTTGGTGCAAAATTTCAGTAATATAAAAGAGAGATTCATGTACTAACCATCCCTTTGACATGCTACCTTCAGGCCTTGTCTTTTGACGCACAAAATCTTTTAAGACTTCTATGTATCTTTTCATAAAGAACATTCACCTAAAAAGTCACAAATGGTTAAAAATAAGTGTTTTATTTAATGACTTCATGTATCAATTGATTTAGTTTAAATACACATGCAAAAGAAAATTTATGCACTTATACCTAGTGTGCACTGGACTAGCAATAGAAACTTCTTCAACCAAGTGCACCAATAAATGCACTTGCGAGTCCATGATGGAAGTCGAAAAATATCCATCAAACATGCACACAATCTCCACCATATCCTCATGTCTTTTGCGAAGATCTAGCTCACAGATTTCTTTTGAACACATCCATTTGCAACATATTCAATCCATTTTATGTCTATTTGAATTTCCAGTCAATAAATACTAAATAAAAAAATGCACCAAGTATATATAAATACCTGACAATGATTGATAGTTTGTATATGGTCTCACAAATATCTTTTGACAAGCACCCATGAATTGACAATGGATAGATGAATTGAATCATCTTTAGCCAATCATGAGATTTGAGACCTTGCAACTTTTCATCCACTATGAATGATGACCGTAGAGAATGGGCAAAACCAGTTGGTATTCTAATGTGTTAGCCGATATTTCCGCACGAAAAATCGGGCTAATATTGAAGTTTAAGTTCGCAATAATTGAAAAAATTGACATGTAAAATCCGATTATTAGAGAAAAATTGGCACAAATTTGCTTAGGTCTGGGTCCCAGCCCGCCTTAAAGTGGCTAGACACAGTTTAAAAGTAAGAAACTGACTTTCGAAAAAACCGTCAAAAATATATTTTGTGGTCAATTTTTGTAAAGACCGAACAAGAGTGCCGGTCCACCTAGAATGGGGTCCCAGCCCGTCCTAAATGAGGCTAGAGCAAATTTTGCGACCTTAGAAATGGTCGGTAAATATTTTATGACTTTTCACAAAAATGGCCAGTTGTAAAAAAAATAGCCGGTATAACCGTGCTAAAATCCCACCATGTGTGTGTGAGTCCATTTTTTACTAATATCTGATCACTCAGTGTATTTTTCAAGGAAACCGTGTTGTCGCGGGAGCCCTAGTCATGAATGCCGGAAAAGTCAACCACAAAAGAAAAACTCAAGAAAGAAAAGTTTCGGGTAAAAATGGGACCGGAAAATATGGATTCAGTGTCAAGGAGTCACAGAAATCCTAACGGCAAAGTTTGGGCAATTTATGGACAATTAACGAAATGTGTGGGCCAAGTGGTTACCCAACAGGCCAAAAACCCAGACAAATGAGCAGTAGGTGCACGACCCTTGAAAAAATGAAGAAAGGCCAAAAACGAAGGTACCCAAAGAAAAAATAAAAGCCACCTACTGAAAATAGGGGTTGAAAAAAAGGGCCTCACCCAAAATTTGGATAATAAATGCCAAAACACCTTGGAGGCTATACAAATTGGGAGGTACACCCACTAGCCATTGAGATTTTGGGCTTCTAGGGTGTACAAAAGAGAAAACTTGAATGGCCTCCCTAGCCTTTGACAGAAATGGCATCTTGGCTAGTTTTGGAAGAGAGCCTTGAATGCACCACTCCGCCACTCTCTTATGGAGGCCACTAGGTGTATTATCAAATGGGTTGAGGACAAATGGCAAAGAGGGCTTGAAGGGCATGAAAAATGGCAAGATGGCATTGTGAAGGGGATGCATTGGATTTTCCTATAAGAAGGAGCCAACTCCTTGTATTTCAGATGTTAGTGTATTTGGATGTTCGTGTATTTGGATGTTAGTGCTTTTGTGAGTTAGTGCTTTTGTGATTTGATAATTTGATAGTTGGAATTTTGGATGATGAGATGATGTTGATAGTTGGAGTTGATAAGATTGATGTAGTTGAATGCCATGTTGATTGAGAATTTCATTACATTTGTTGAGAGTTAGTTAGAAGTCATGTGACTTGGAATGCATTTGGGTTGTTAATTGAAGGTTTATAAGTTTGAGAATGAGATTTGGTATGCCTACTTTCTTATTGCTCAATAGTAGTGCTTTGTATGGGATATGAGAAGTTAATTTTACTTTGTGGTCTTGTGGTCTCATATGTTAGTATTGTCAATTGAGAATGTAGAATGCTTAATTTTGAGAGATACTTGTTCAATGTTGATTGTTTGAGAGAGATTTGAGGTTACTTACCCCATGTCATGTCTGATTGGATGTTCATAGTGGTTACTTTGTTCCATGTTAATTGTGGAATGTTTTGTTTGATTCATGGAGATTGAGTTTGACACTGATCTGTGGTCGGTTGATAAATAGAAATGGTTGAGTGGATTGGTTGAAAGTTTGAGAGTTTGGAGTAGGGTTTCCTTTTATGGTTGGTCAATAACAATGGTGAGGTTAGTTAACGATTTGAATATGCAAAAAGATTTCGATTACTTGTTTCAAGAGGGAGAGTGATGGGACAATGATCATGACTTGCTCGGTTCAAATGGAGTACATTAGCATGAGGTGCTTGAGTGTGTGTATGCAAGTGTTGAGTGGAATTTTTTGAATGCGTGTTGGAGATTTGTTTTGTAAGCAGTGATTGGTTTGTGTTCAAGCGGTTGGCATAATGTCTGTATTTTTAGAATGCTTGGATAACCTTGGGTGCTCGGAAAGTGTATTAGCAATCAAGAGAATCGAATACCAATAAACAATGAGGACACAAAAAATCAAACTCAAAGTCTGTTGCCTACAGCCAAGTGCCCTTGTTGAATCTGTGAAGACCTCGCTGCACCTGTGGAGAGTTCACTGTGCCTGTGGAGATTGGAAACAACTCATTGGAGGCTGTTTCTGCTTGTCTGCCCGTCTGCCTCTGTTTGCTGCTCCTTTAAGTGCTCATTGTCTCACCTGCCTCTGCCTCCATTGCTTCACCTGCGACCTACCTGCAGTTGCTTGCTGCCTCACCTGCTGGCCCTCCGAACTGTCTGATGCACTCCTTTGTGTGCTCGCTGGAGGGATTCTTGGCAGACTACTGCAGCTCCTCACTGCCCCATCAACTGCTCGCTGCCCTCAGCTGATTGCTACCTCATCGCTGCCCTGTGCCCACCTGCCATCTACCTTTTCTTTCTGCCTGTGCATTGTCTGTCTGCCAACATCATTCCCAGTGGGCATTCATTACACTACGGAGAGCCCTTCTATGCAAAACGTTGTGAATCCAAGAGCATCCTATCATTGACAGAGAGAGCATAATGGGAACTCAGGGAGTATGAACTTCACCTTGTTGTCCAATGCTGGGTCAAGCCTATGAATCTAATTCAGTGACCATCGCAGAATACCTCTGCTGTTTTCTAGCTAAGCTGAGCGCACCGCTATGGCGAATCCACCTTACCTTTGAGGCAGAGATCCAAGGCATTGTTGTTGCTAATTTGTAGCATTCTTTTGTACTCAACTAGCATTCAAGCACATACCCATCGCCTTCCAGGAAGCCATGCGAGACAGTAAAGGCAAAACAACTGGGACTTTGAGACATTCATGACTAAGGGGTTCTTACGGCAAATCGGCTACCTAACTATTCATTGAGGTAAGCGTTTACTTTATCTATTTGCATTGTCTATTCATTTCAGTTCCATGAAGTTCTGTTGGTCAATCCCTTGGCAGTGTGATATTATAGCCTTAATCACTTGTGATTGGAGTGAAATTTTTGCAAATGTTGTAGTTAGGCAAGTTTTTAAGGGATCAAGTACATTGATTTAAAAGAACGAGTCATACAGATTGTGTTTTGCTACGGTTGCCTTTTGAGGTTGTATTTATATAACCAAGTGAATACTTGGGAGCTTTTATAGTGAATCGGTTTTAGCAGTAATTCAAACTCAGTTTGGAATTGTAAAATTTTATAAACAAATGCGGCATGGTTAATTAGAACAATGAGTGCCTATTTCCAACTTGTCTAGTGAAAGTGTTAAGTAAATAACTTTGTTTCGTACTGATTTAGAATGTGTTGTACGGAGAGAATTGTAGGTTGGGTAGTTTATATTTTGCCGAGTTAGATTTATTAAACGGCTATAAGAAATCGTCAAGTTTTGAAGCGTTTCTTTCGGTTTGTCAATTATGAAACGTGTCAACTGGACCCAGCCTCTGTGAAACACCAGAGCGGGCCGTCCACCATCCATGGTTGAAATACACCACCTTGGTTAATGCGTCACACTAGTCACACCTGCCGTCAGTACTGTCTAGCGAAATACCTAGACCCGACGGTCGACGAAAATACCACCGCTTAGCAAACTAAGCGGTGCGTATAACTTGCACCCCACGAGCACATCAAAGACAGTAAATCGGTCTCCAGCCCATGTAAGATTTTTACTAACTGTAAGCCGAATTCAATGGGGAAAGAGATATTAGCAAGATCCTAACGCGAATTAGTGATTTGAAGTTTTACGGAACTGTGACCCTAGAAAGCTAGTGAATTATTATAGCCAAAAGTACTAGCACTCCCTCCTTGCAACCATATCTCTAAGAGCCTGGAAAACTCTCATCGGTTGGAGAGCACGGGGCAATAGAGAAGGCCATTAGGGTTGGAAGTGGCAAATCCTCTGTTGCTCACGTAGGGCCGAACCGTCATTAGAGATGGGGCCCCTTGACCCTTTTAGGACATTTTGGCTGGACCAACCCCCGTCAAAATAGGCCCTAACATAATGTCATGAATAATGGAGCGCACATGGTTAAACTCCTCTTTAGTGAATGTCCAAGGTACTTTTGGAGCATGATCTTCACCATCCTTTATCCAATATTCTTTTTTGGTGTTTGATTCTTTTAGATCATGCCTTGCAGCAATGGTACTTTTTTCACCAATCAAGTGTTTCTAAATAGATTCACCCACATTTTTAAATATGTGCATGAGATCAAGTAAGTGATTAATCAAAAGTTTATTCCAATATTCCAAATGATGAAATATAGATAATCTTTTTATACCATCGATTGGCTTTTCTTGAGAATCCTCCCATAGTTTTCGCCAATCTTCCACAGACGTCCTCTTTGGAGGCATCTCTATCTCAACTCTTCCTCCAAAACCTCTTCTATAAGTGTCTCTGAATGGATGGCCTTCATGCAAGTATTTACAATGATTTTCATAAACAACTTTTTTGAGACTATAAGAGTATCTTTCCACAAGATTTGTCCCGCACAAAAAACAAGCATTTTTTCTAGCCATTTGAGAGCCTGCCCAACAAATGGATACTATCAATCACTATTAAAAAAAGTAGATGTCAACAAATAATTCTAGCCATTGTAGTATATCATGTAAATGCCAGGAATTACTAGTTGTATGTAACTATAAACAAACTCCTATGTACACAAGATAGACATTGTTTGAATGATTACCTGAGCATTCATCTAATCTTGGATAGTCATGCATTGTCCACATTACAATGGCATGTAGTGTAAAATCCCTCTCATGTAAGGGGCGTGAAATGTCATATGTTTTTATCCCCTTCCACAAATCTTCCAACTCATCAATAAGCGGCTCAAGATACACATCCATGTTCTTAACCTTGTGTTGGCAAAGAATTATAAGTGCCAACATAATGTGTCCCTTTTTTGTACTCAACCAAGGAGAAATATTATAATTTACCAAGCAAATAGGCCAAATGGACCACGTAGTTGCTCATACACCAAAGGGGTTCACACCATCTATTGGAAGACCAAATCTCACATTTCTTGACTCATTGGCAAAGCTTGGATACTCTTTGTTGATGTGTTTCCATCCAGGTGAATCTGAAGATACCCTCATCATCCCATCCGTAGAGGTATGGTGTGCATGCTAATCCATAAGTTGTGCAAGAGATTTACAACAAAATAGACATTGCAATTGTGGAATTACTGGAAAATGTCATAAAACTTTGCACGGAATAGTTGCCCCTTGCAAATCATCTCTATATCGAGGAGTATCACAAATGGGACATTTTTTGAGTGATTTGTACCTTCCTCGATATAAAATACAATCTTTTGGACATGCATGATATTGCTTGTAGTCCATCCCGATGTTAGACAACATCTTTCGTGCCTCATCTCGTCTCAGGCATGACATTTCTCTTTTGGGAGAATTTTGTTTTTCAATAGTCTGTACATGACAATAGAAGTCATTGTAAAAAAATTATCACTAGATGTCCAAATTGTAAATCATTGTTTCAAAGCAAAAATGACAAATAGATGAAAAAAACTTTATTAAATAATGATGTGAGGCTTTGGTCACTTCATCTATATTTGGCTTGAAAATTTAATAGAAGTAGAGAAGTTGCCAAACGAGATGTCTTTGCTCCAAATGATGCAATGTGGTCTTTGATCCTTCTTGCAATTTCTTTTCTTCTTTAGACAAAAGTGCCTCCTCATCTTGTTCTTTGTGTCTAACTGTACTATTGTTTTGTACATATCATCCAACATGTCTCCTATGCCTTCAAATTCTTCATTCATTGGAATGTCATTTTCATCGTTGGAACTTGTTTGCGCAGAAGTAGATCTAGATGAGCTAGATTCAGATGCATTAGTCTCTTGATTAATGGGCTCATAAATTTCCATCATGTCTTTTAAGCCTTGACATAGACGACGAGGTAATTGCTTTATGTGAGGACCGTTGCATGACATTCGTCATCTACGTCAACCATTACGAAGATTATTGTCTCCAAAGCTAAATGAGGATGAAGAATCCTATATACCAAAATAACAAGAAGTAGGTTGAAACAAATACTTGATAAACATTTCCTTCCAATACTTGATAGATCTAAATTTTGCATATGAATATAAATTACCTCTTTGTTTAAAAAGTATGAACAAACCAATGTATCCATTAGACCATTTTTCTTTTCAATTTATTAACATTCAATGAACTCAAAGAATTGCACGCTTCTACATATTTACATATTTAAAAATTTCACATTCATTAGATTTCACTTATTATCTTATGCAAATATCTAGACAAATGACAAATAATGCTCCTAACATTTGACATATTTAATGACACAAACCAAATACAATCATAGATGCATGGATTATACATCTCTGCATATCAACAAAATTAAAATCTTCACATTTGACTTATTGTCTTTTGCAAACAGTTGGGTAGAGGATGGTTGAAACCATACTTGATGAACAATTCCTCCCCAAACCTAATAGATCTAGTGGCACAGACCATTACATAAGTGCCCTTTACATTCCTAGTAAAACATTCTTCTTTTCCATTGGTGCATTCTTCAAAATCACAATTTGTCAATAGAGGATAGCCAATGGAACTATTTATATATGCATCAATGTTTCCATGCACATCTGGATGTCCATCAATGTATGTACGATTTGCCCTTGACATGTTGTCTCCTTGCATGCGTTGCTCCTCTAAAGAACAAGCTTTTGAATTCAAGCCATATACTTGCATCCTCCATTGGTGACGACACAAAGCATGCCAATCACCCCAATTGTATTGAGGTCCTGCATATGGCATCAATGTCACAACACTATTTAGAGGGACCTCAATACTACTCAATGCAAAATGGCCCAAACCGGCCTCAGGAAAGCATTCACTAGGCATGATAATATACATTCGACCCCAATACGTAAATGGTGTTCCATGTAATGGTAATGGTGATTGGAGTGGCCAACACAAATATCTACTTCTAATGAAACTTTTTACTAATGGTTGCAAGCTAGGTGGAAGAGGAAGGTCAGACAAAGAACCTAGAATGTCTTTTGACACATCAATAGTGCGTAGCAATTTGCAATTATCTTCCAAACTAGTCATAATACGTCCAAGACGTGTTCTCTTTTTAAAGGGGTGGTCAAGTTTGTGGAATCCACATGGAGTATAGTAGAGGGCTCATGTGCAACATCTAGGATAGGTGTGGTTGGGTGGTAAGAACATTTTAGAGATTTGGAGACATGGATTGAATCACAAGGCATTGATGAACTAATTATATCATGCAAGGGGTCATCATCAACAAGGGCATCATCTAAGGTCAATGATGATCCAAAATCAATATTCATGTGATTTATCCTATCAACAATATTCTCGATCTCTCTTGCAACTCTTTTCCTTGAAACCAACTTATGTTTCTTCTTCTACAAAAGTTAAAAATGTCAGATGTATCAGTTTCTCTCTCTCTCTCTCTCTCTCTCTCTCTCTCTCTCTCTCTCTCTCTCTCTCTCTCTCTCTCTCTCTCTCTCTCTCTCTCACATGGGCTGTGTTACGTACATATATAACTTTATTCACTTCGCAAACCTCTGTGGAATGTAATTATCGCATACTAACCTTATTTGCTAGTGATGGCAAAAAAATGCCTTACCATGATAAGAGACCCCACTTAACAGAAAAGGTTTTTTTTTTTTTTAAATGGTGAAAAAGTGGTGAATCTTTCAATGGCCAGGATCTATGCACATTATGGACAATCAATCTAACAGTGAGCAGCAATTTGCTCTTAGTACACCTAAGTGTCCTCTGGTTCTATAAAGAGAGAAAACCCTATTCACTTTCCCTCTCTCTCTCTGTCTCTCTCTCTCTCTCTCTCTCTCTCTCTCTCTCTCTCTCTCTCTCTCTCTCTCTCTCCCTCATTCTTGCTTTCTTGTTGCTATACGTACGATGTTTGTGATTGAAGAGAATGTTTGTGAATGCTATCGGAAGAACAATCATATTACAAACAAAGGTGAGAGCATTTTGAATGGTAGCTCACTGATAAGGATGCATGCATACTAAAGATGAATGCTCACAAGATGTTGTGATTACCATTGTGTAATAGCAAGGTGCGATTGGCATATTGGGATTGGATAATACTACAAGCAATCGCTGTCCCAGCGGAAAACGTGGAAAATTTTTAAGGTATTTTTTCAACCTTTGCGGATTATGAAAAGAGCTGGATAGCAAACCAGCTGTTGAGTATATTTATCAATGTTTTTGAAAAGCGATTGATCGCTGGTCAGCGACCTCTATGTAGCGGATCTGGCCGCTGGCCAGCGCTGGTTTTTTGTGTATTAATGCTTGAAGTACAGCGATCTACCCGTTGCTCGCTGTATGAGCAATGTTGCTCGCATTTTTCAATGTGTAATGCACTCAAAAATGCGATGGACCGCTGGCTTACCAGTTGATTTCTAGAATTACCAAAAACTATTGCATGAATATGGTCGATAAGAATGCCCTTACTATGTTTGATTGGCTATAAACTGTACGTAGTATTGCTACATACTATTGCTCTATAGGTTTGATAGAGAATATGATGGGATCTGTCTCTGATAAACTAGTATTATGATGGCTATGATTACAGATAATGATGTAGTAAAAAAGGTGGTGGGATGTTCTAATATGCTTGTGAGTAATAGTGATTGCCATTACTAATTTTCTGTATACGGTGGGAAATGCTATCAAAAGAATGAAAAGAGATACGTTTAATCTACATAGCTAACTATTGATAATGATTCTATCTGGCTTCGAGAGTACTCCATTAGGGCCCTTTTTGGACTCAAAAAGGGCCTCTTTACTAATCATGATTAGTGTTAATGATGACACGTGTGCCAATAAAAGAATGACAATTGAGCAACAATGGGCTATATGACATGGCAAACTGCATGGTGTAGATTAAATTAAGTGTGGGACCACTAAGTACACCTCTAGCATCAACCCTACATTAACTCTACATGGGAGGCTAACTACACCTATCACATAGCTATTAACTAGACCCAACATACCTGCACCTAATGGCTAGTTTATCTACTCATTCAAAATATTCAACCTCTCTCTCTCTCTCTCTCTCTCTCTCTCTCTCTCTCTCTCTCTCTCTCCAAACGACCTCCCACTCTACTCATTCTCCATATTGACATAACAATCTTTCCACTATATTATACACTCTCTAACTCAAGACCAGACACATTGTCTTTTCATTGATCATGACTTCTAGTCAACCAAGAAGAACAAAGATTCAATTAAACTCCGTTGTTGCACCAATCAAAGACTCCAATGACCATTGGGTGCTACGACATTTTCGACTCTTGATTGGGTATATATGCAACCCTCTGGTGAAGGAATTCATAGGGTTGCAAAGAGAAAATGTGACAACAAAGAGCATCATTTTTAGATTCGGTCACCGTAAAAATACATGAACTATGAGTTGCTCTTATGTACTAGCTTTAACTAATAACATTGATCTATCCAATGGGATTTCATTAGAGATTTGGTTCTATCGTTTCCACATCTGTTAGGACATTAGCTATGGTTTAGTTTGGTATGCAATTGCAATGTAAATTTGACTAGACATTTTCTATAGGAAATAGTTGATAACATGTTTTGGAAATGTGTAGAATTATTTTCATTGTGTATATATTTCTTACTTTACTATTTTTGAACAATCGAGAGATCTTTTTGGAATGCTTGTTATAATTGGAATGGCACACTATATAAGTATGTGTGGGTCCCCATTTCGCCATTTCATTCTTAGTGTCAGAGAGTTTCCTTTGTTTTTCATAGGTTGATATCATCTTGCTATGCTCACACAAGTGCAAATTAGTGTCGTTATTGCAATTCCTATACATTAGTACTCTATTATATCTGCATGGCGACCTAGTTTATGGCACGTACGAAACAAACAGCGAGGCGGAATCCAAGGAAAACAACGTTATTGCACCAAGCAGCTTTAGAAGCAATAGAAACACGAGAAAGACGCTCGAGGAGTAGGAGTAGGAGCAGAAGTAGCAGCATTGAACCTGCGGCGGAGGAAATGGACAAAACTCAAGATGAGCAGGCATCAATGGATGATCCTGGGCAAGTTTCGATGGATTGTGAGCAGGTGCAGGGGTAGGAGCAAGGGCAGCAACAGGTGGCAATGGAGGAGCTTGGGCAGCAGCAAGAGGCAATGGATGAGCTGGGGCAGGAGCAGGGGCAGCAACAAACACGTCTGGATGAGTAGCATGATTTTGATGTGAGGTTAGTGCTGGGAAGCCCCTCTCCAACACAGAGCCAGCGCGACGTCACTCAGGCTTTTTTGGACAGTGAGGTAGCTGCTTCCGGGCCGATTCCCAATGATTTCCTTGGGATCTTTGACGATCAGGGTCCTCAGGAACAGGTGCCTCTTGATGGCTTTGTGGTTGGTTCGTCAGGAGTCGGAGCAGCTTCAGGGGATTCCACTCCGACACAATCACTCGGACATGTGCAAGGGCCTGTAATGGGGCCCATGATGTCCTTGCTCGTCGGCTCGGACCAGACACCAAACGCAGAAGCTGTTGGGGAGGCTTCTCAGCATGTCACACCCACATCACAACTGAAAACTAAAGCTGTTCATCGAAAGAGAGGTCGCTCAAAGCCTCGATGCCTTCCGCGGACCATCCCTCAAGCATAGCCACAGCTGAAATCTCCCCACGTGTCTCAAGATCAGTCAGCACCAGAGGTGCCGCAGGACCCCTCGCAGGACCTCCCACGCAAGATGAAGCAGGACCTAGCCAGTCGGCAACACGGAGAAGGGCAGCCACATTGCCACCACCCTGGCAAGGCAATGTCCTCAAAAGGATGCAGCCTCCGCAACCACGCCGCCAAAGGAAGAGCAGAATTTTGAACTGGTATAAGGAGATTCAAAAATACCAGAAATCCATGGAATTCCTCATTCCGAGAGCTCCATTTGTCCGGATGATCAAGGAGATCATGGACAAATTTGCCCTTGGGCTCAGAATTACGGGCGAGGCTGCATCGGCTATCCAAGAGGCGACAGAAATGTATATGACAAATTTGTTTGAAAACTCATTTTTGTGTGTTGTCCATTGTAAGAGAGTTACTATACTTCCAAAGGACATGTTGTTGGCAAAGAGGCTGAGACGCGAGAGGAATTAAAAATGATGTACTCCAAATTTTGAGATAACAATATCAGATCATTTTTGTCATCGGAGTTTGTTGAATTATTGTGTAAATTCATTTTATGATGAAATACAGTTTTTTTGTGAATGTTTTTGGTTTTCTAAAATTTTTATCGGAGTGTAGGTCAAATGCTGATTTGCATGCAAGGGCGTGGAAGGCCATTTGACCCGGTCAAACTACCTCTGTCCGCGCCCTTGCATGATTTTACTCAAGGGCGCGGACAAAGGTAGTTTTACCAGATCACGCAAGGGCGTATATAGAGTTTGTTTGACCAAGTCAAATGGCCTCTCTCCGTGCCCTTGCATGCAAATCACACAAGGGCACGGAGAGAGGGAGTTTGACAGGGTCAAATGGCCCCAATCCGTGCCCTTGCATGCAAATTACGCAAGGGCGCAGAGGGGGGCCGTTTGAAACTCAAAATGGCACTTTAATGCCCTTAAATTTAGACGATTGGTAGAAGTTCTCATAACCTACCATAATGAATGAAATTCTCGAACGCATGCAGTTTCAACAGACATATTTTCGAAAAAAAATCACATTTTCATTTAAAATTCTTCTACATTAGCCAGTGCTTCGAGCAGTGACTCTGATCTATTTTCTAGTCTTACTATTGGCTTCATTAACTCCGATGCTAACTTAGCAGCATCAACATGCTCCTCATAAGGTCCAACCGTTGAGGCCAGAAGTAATCTGGACTCAAACCCCGGGCAAAGTCCTGCAAGATAGCGCTCCTTCGTACACAGTAGGCCTTTGGTGCAGTCTGTGGAAGTGGAGCACCTGCAAGATGCTTTGATAATGCTTTGCACTTGACCAGCTCAGTGGGCCCATCAGGTTTATACTCAATGCTGAAACAGTAGATATAGTTGTCAGGGACCACATTATTTTTTCTTGAGATGATTTCAGATGATGATAACTAATGCGTATATTATTGTTTTTTACTTTTCTTATGAAGATACATTTCATCCAAGGAGATACTGCTAGCATCCATTGAGGTGGCAAGTCAAAGCTCCATCAAGGCAATGTGTTTGATCGAGAAGCACTTTCGCACATCTATTCTCACCATTCAAATGCATGTCATTGTGCATTTGGTAGATGAGGTGCCCATTGCAAGTACATCATCTACTTTTGTCAATTGTCTATTTCTAGTCCATCCTAGACTATTGGTATTGTGGTTACAATGTTCTCTCATTAATATTGATCCATATTATCAATACAGGCACTGTCCACAGCCGTTGGATGTTTTTCTTGGAACGATTCATGAAAACATTGAAAGGCTTCATAAGACAAAGAGAAAGGCCTGTGGGTAGCATGGCGGAAAAATGGCTAGTGCAAGAGTCCATGGTTTATATTACGGAGTTCCTTGCTCATAGCGATCCTTCTATTCCTCATCTTTGGGATAATAAGGATGATGAGCATGTTGTTGGGGACGTTCCTCAGGAAAAAGGAGCGATCATGATAATGAATGAGTTCTTCAAGGAGAAGATGAATAACTTTTGCATTCTTAATAGCGAAGAAATGCAAAAGTGAATTTCGAGATACAAAGATTCCAAGGCTCGTAGACAAATCACTCAAGAGGGCATAGAAGACAACCATACCCACCTGACCTCGCCCTTCTACCCAAGGGCATGACACTTGATTGGCTACGTCATGCCCTTCGAGAAACCTCGTCAAACAATGAGGAAATAACATAGAGAGAGCGAGAATTTGCAAGCAATTTTCATGTAAGCTATGTACATCATTCACATGCTAAGCTATTTGTAAGTGTAATTTTCTACATGTTTGTTATATCCCCAACACATTTTGTTCTTTCTCATTCAGTACAAAAAATACAATGCGTTGTGGATGCATGGATGACACTTTTGTACAAGGCGCATTGACAAAAATAGAAACACCTATGATTATGGAGTCATGGCAAATTTTACCCAAGAGAGTTGCGAACAAGCACGGTTGACACCAATTTACTCTCTTCTCAACTTGATTATTGTGGGACAATCAATGACATCCTCGAAGTTGGATTTAGGCTAATCAACTTTTTCATACTTGATGTCAAATGGTTCAAAGTTATTGGCAATGGTCCCAATGCAACTGTCAGGAAAGATGAGAGTGGTTATTTTGCCATTGACTCCACCAAGCTTTGGACAAATCAAAGCAATACATTTGTTTTTCCTCAACAATGTGAGCAGGTACATTTATTTTATGTCTTCAAGATATCTATGCTCTTTTGTTGTCAATCAATTGATTTTCAGCTAATTGCAAAAAATGTATATTGTGTGTGTACCCAAGCAATTGTAACATAGCTATAGATACTATTTACGAGTCAATATTTATGATAAAATCGATCAATTAAAGTTGGTGATCTTTCACTCCGACCGTTCAGATCCCAGATATGGCGGTACGTGATTCAAGTCGCCCCTCGAAGTAAAAGAATCTTTGTAGATAGAGATGTCATGAAGGACATGGCGCTGCCAACTGATGCACCTAAACAAGATCACGATGATGGACTCGATGACACAGTTTCGGAGGATCATGTGCAAGCTTCACAATCTAATGATGATATTGAATGTGATGCATCATCATCAGATGGATCGACGACACACGACACACCTTCTCGATCTTCCTCATTGTCACCATCGCCATTAGCTTGTGAAGATCAATTTATTAATAATGAAACTATAGGAGATATTTGGGTAGAATTAGAGATAGACTCATTTGGTTTGGCGGATTCGCCGCATGATGATGCGACAAATGATAACGAGAAACTACCAAATGAATAAGTGAGACAGTTTGATGATGTATTCCAACTTATTGTAGTATTAATCAGATTGCTCACGTATGCAATTGCACTTTATTATTTGATTAGTTGACATCAAACAAAAAGTCGACGTTGTGAGTACACGTAAAATTTGTGGTCATGATATTTTTATGATACATAAATTTTCTTTATTGATTTCACTTGTGGATATGACAACTATTGTTGATAGAAAATGGAATTCAATGTGTTGATAGACAACAATTTTCAAAGTGAGATCCATTTACATTTTGTAACATACCGTGGTTTATATTGAGAGGCCATTTTTCATCAGTCACGGTATTACCCTCGGTGAGCGGAGTATTCTGGAATGCCTCTTGGCCTGCTTGACCCTCTCTATAACCCTCTCTATAACCCTTCTTATAACCCTCCCTATAACCCTCCCTATAAGTCTCTAAAAAACACGTTAAAATTTGCAAGGCTTATATCGAGACAAAATGGCGGACCCGACGCTCGAACTTTTTGCTTCCCTTGCGCCTCATTTTAAATTCTATCTTTAAAAAAACGTTAAAAAAAAGTGCTGGAAATCGTGCGTCTTGTTGTAGTGACAATCCTTTACGATTGGGAAAAGTTTTCTTAGTGACCTTTAAAGTTTATACCCAGGTTAATGGCTGTTCAATCATGGCTCAGTCTAACAATCTTGCCATAATTTTACAAAATGTCATTAAAAGGACCATTCCCCAATACATTAAGGATACAAAATTATCAGATAATGATTGAACCTACTACTGTGTATACAAAGGTGAAAAGTGAAATTTATTCAAAGGTTTGAAAGAACATCAAACCCATACCTTGCCGAAGCATAATATTCTAGTAGCCAATTGCAATGCAAAATAATAGTCTCCCAGGTGCATCACATGGAAAAGATGAACTTGACACGTGAAGTTTGAAGCTTATTCTGCATCACTCTGACGTGAGTGGATAATTCATCTCAATCATATACCCAAAGACTTGGATCAGTGTTATTAACCTAAAGGTAAAGTACCATGTGTGGGGCTGCATCATATATGGGACCAAGTATAGTTGGTATCTTTTCAGGACAACAGACTTCAGATAAGATGTTCTAATCAACTCTTAGCATGGTTTTGTTTGTTGTTGAGCTTTCAGAGTGGGATGCGCTAAAATGAAGCAGAATGAAAATTATCCTGTGATTTGTGGGCCAAGGAACCCCACCGTCCACGTCTCAATACCAGCTCAAAACGTCAATTAGTGCCAGCAGAAATAATGCTGAAGATGAAGTGAATCAGCAGTTTTTCAACTCAAAATGCACCTGCCGTAATCCAAAGGTTTTGGAAGCTTCGTGGAGCATGGTGGAGAGCATGCATGGTGGAGAGACAGATGTATCTTCCACCCAAGATATCCCTCAGCAGTGCCACCACACTTAGATCAAGGGAGCAGTCTGCGTTGATTGAGATGACGCTTCCACTTGAGCCAAAACGTGAGTGTTGACTCTTAGAGCTGCATGGTGCTTTATTGCTGGTTTATTGCAGACAACTAGATATTTTTTCTGTACCGTGTACACTGTAGAGTTGTACAACATTGAACTTTGATGTTCAGCAATGGTGATAATGTAGACAGACAGTGTACAACATCCAGACTGTAGATCAGCGTAGAAGTCATCTGATTCATCCCAGTCGATGTGCAAGTAATCACTGACATCGTGATAGAAAGCATAGTAAGAAAAAGACTACTGATGTCATCATCTGCATGCTACACGAATGTTCACGATACCCCAAAGCAGTCATAAACTATAATCAGTGGTGCCCAAAAGTTGTCAGCAGTTTTAGCTCTTTAAGTAAAAGATAAAGGTAATATAAACGAAGGCATCTTGAAATCTGTTCAAGGACATAGCATTACTACTATGATGTAATTTTCCTGAAACAGTTGTCTAACGTTGAGGGAAAAAAAACAGTTGTCTAACGCACTATTAAGCTATATATCAAGGTTACTTTGGAGAGGTTGAGTTCAGTGGGAGATATTTGTTATAACAGTTTAATATACCGGAAACACCAAGTTCGGATAGAGTTGGCCCGAAGCAAAGATGATACGGTATACCTATTAACGCTCAAGTGAGGTTGTTAGCCTATAATCATTTTGTTCAATCTGTGGTGCCGAGGAGTTCTCGGCAGCTTTAAGAAAAGAATAAAGCAAACGAAGGCGTCTTCAGATTTGTTGTTCTAAAGAATAGCATTACTACTATGATCAAATTTTCCTAAAATAGTTGTCAAACGCAGTATTAGGCTGTATATTGTTTCACTTTGATTAGAAACAATATGTTATTTCAACCTCATCCTCTTGGATCAAGGTCAGCTTGGAGAGGTTGAGTTTAGTGAGAGATATTTGTTAATAGGAAACACCCACCAAGTTCAAATAGAGCTGTCTGGGCACGTGGAGGTGGTGCACCACTCCTCAAAAACTTGACCCAGTGCCCAACTGCAAGTGATGCCCCTCCGATCCCACTGGCCACATGCACGTGTTGCTATCTCACCCCCAACCACCTATACATTGTCTCTCCTCTCACCTATTAAGGTGTTACCAAGGCCAAAACTTGTACCAAGGGATAGAGGAGAGTGCAACATCTTAGCAGAATATTATATTCAAGCAAAACCCTAGGACCCAACTTAGGGAATTATTGGAGGGGCTCACACGATGAGGCTTGTTCACACTAGCAGTGCACTCTTGTGCCTTGTAAGCAGATTGCACACAACCAAATCGGCCAACAAGAGTGGGACTAGATCAAAATGATATGATTTACCTATAGCTATTAGTAATTAAGTGAGGTTGTTAGCCTATATTCATTTGGTAGGATATTTGTTTGGGAGATTCCTTTGTGTTCTTGAATAAAATTAAATCCTAAAGGTTGCCCTAATTATGTATTGAGTCTGCATTTGGTAGAGTCGGTGCATAAAACATGGATTTTTAGCACCTTTGCATCCGGTGAAATGGCCATAAAGTTAAGGCAAAACCATTAGGCCAAGCCATGATCAAGGTTGTTGAACCAGGTATAAAGGTCACACAAAAAGATCTCTCCCAAGCGTAAGTATACGGAGAAAGCATGGCTAAATATTTTTACAAGTTTGACTTATAATGCATGTCTATGAGTCATAATATGTCATTCAAATCTTTTTGCGAGATTTTTATGAGCACAATGTCTATGTGAAATATTTTTTACGAACTTTAGATCTCATAACATGCCAAAAAAATAAGCAACTATACTATCAAATTTCATAATATGCAGAAAAGTAACATCATGAGGTCACTTGCAAATTAATAATATTGTCATGTTCAATGTTTCTATGGATTCACGGATCATGACTCGGCCAAATGCAACATCGACACATAATTTCCCGAGGAAGGGCAACCTGTGATGTTCAAGAACATGAGGAAATCTCTCAACAAATTCTTTACTAACTTTGAAAATGACCTCACCTTGTTTCTTTGTATATTACGGAATTTGGAACGCACGTATCTTTTTGGCATGTTATGAGATTTAAAGTCCATAGAAATCATTTCATATGAACATTGTACAAATAGAAAGGTAATAGAAAGATTTGAAAGACATATCATGACCACATGATGATGTATATTAAGTGAGACTCATGAATAAATTTAACCATAAAAATAGATCTTCCTCACCATCTTTTTTGCTTGGGAAATATCTATTTAGTGATCCGTTAAGGTCCCTAAAAAGGCCATTCCTCAATGCTTAATCCATGGTGCCAGTAAGTTTCTAGTAGCTTTTATTTAAGTAAGATAAAGACAACAAAAGGAGTCTTCCGATTTGTTGATGGACATAGCATTACTGCCATAGATGCGGGTTTCGACCCTTCTAGTTTGAAACATTCTATTTCGTACATACAGAACGGAGCATGATCCCTACATACGGAACGAGCTATACATATTTTTGATTTTTTTTGAAAAAAAAATCTATTGTTGCAGAAACCACAAAACTTGTCGCATTTGGTTTGGACCGCCACCAAGGTACAAGAGGAGGGAGTGCATAGATTTCGATGTCATGATCCGTTTTGAGCAACATGTGTATGCCATCAATGTTCGAGTGGTTCAAAGCACGATTGTAAGTTCGAGTGCCATCTCCATAGCTATCCATTCGTAGTACATTTCAGTCATCAATGACATATGTCCATCATTGATATAGCTTCTCATAAACTTGTTATTTCATGTTTTCTCCCTCCTCTCATTGACATGTGTTTTTTAGGGCTTTTAGGCCAAGGGGAAACATGTGAGGCCAATGTTTGGTGTTTGGAGCATGTTCATGCTACATCTAGGCTTCCATGCTTTATCTTGCTTTTATGTCTAGGGTTTAAGGTCCTTAGGGCAAATTTTCAAAGTTTAGGAGTTGTTTTCCATTGATAAAGTTTGTAGATTAGGGTTTTCTTATAAGTCTACCTATGTGCCACTGTACTTTCATCATGATGGATGACGTTATTACAGTTTCTAAGCTTTCCTTTATGTCTAGCGATATCTAAGGGTTGGCTCAATTGGTTAGCTTGGCATCCAACGTTTCTTTGGTCCTAGGTTCAAGCCCCCTTGGAAACCAAGATGCATTTATGTATAGCCATTACAATGTTTGTAAACTGATCTATTAGTTTTTAGTTTTACATAATATTTATTAATGCATTATTAAGTTCATCTGGAATCTGATTTTTTATGGTTAAACTTAGTTTTTTAATGCCCCATTATAATTTCTATATTTAGCACTATTTTTTTTAATTGCAAAAAAATAATAAATACATGTACTTTCCGAAAAGAAAAAAAAATACACATAATGGATACCTTGCGACTATTATGCCCATTTTCTGAATAGATTAAAAAGTAGAATATGTATGTATTTTTTTGCAAACTGCTGTTTGCCCCGCGCGTCCGTACAACTGGGCTGCCACGTGGCATGTCCAGAGTGCTCCGCATTGCTGTGCATCCATACAGTGCATCTGTACATCGTCCACCACCTGGCTTGTCTAGAGTGGTTTGTTAGATTCAAACTGCTTATTATGCTTCGTAATGTCCATGTGAAAATAGTCAAGGTACCCATCACAAAATGGAATGGAAATCCTAACAGGGCAACATGGCCTCTGCCTGACCCATTCCATAGTTATAAGTTATGTAGAGGCATCTATGAATTCTGGAAGAAGCTGGTTACTTTGGAGAAGTCAAGTTCAATGGGAAATATTTGTTACAATAGTTTTAGAGTACCAGCTAGCATATAGACCGGGTGATATGATACCTATTGATAACGTTTAAGTGAAGTTGCTAGTCTATATCCATTTTGTTTAATCTGCCATGTTGCAGAAACTTTCGCATCCTTCAGTTACACAAACAGATAGCATCTTTGTTGTAAAGGCAAGCTGAAACTTTCAACAAAACAAATATTACTGCAGCTATGATTTTTTCAGGAGGGTCAAACGTACTCTGTACATAGGAGTGAATGTGGTTTTAGTATGTAAAATTTTACCACGCGTTCCTTGGAGGTAATGTGAAGTTTATATTATGCCCATTACAATCAGCTCAGATTCCAGAGTTAAGAACATGAGAATTCAAATTATGGCAGACCGTGTGCGTAGAGCTGTTTTGCGATATGGCATAATACGCAAGCTACAAATCGGACAATAAATAACATCATAAAAGTGAAAAATGTCAACATTTTCTCATCAAGCCAATGACCTTGGTTTCCCCTGGTGCATCATGTAGGAATATTTTATCAACGATCGCATAGAGAGTTTTGCAGGAAGAAAATACAGCGGATTTTAACCTGATATACGTTTATCTTAATTCATCTTAACAACTTTGGAGAGCAATTATCGACTCTACCCCTCGTGGTTGTATCATCATTATTGATCAATGAGAGTAGATAAAGAGAAAGGACCGAAAAGTCGCCTCCAAAGTCATTAAAACAAAGTCATGATATTGTGGGCTAAAGAAGCTAGCGTAACAACATTTTCAAGTTTGACATAATTTGATAGAAGTGAGAGATTTGCAAACAAAAAGGCACATACATAATCATCCACGTACAAAAGCAAATTTGGATATTTTTTTTGCGATATGCAGCAGATGCAAGAAATTTCTATCCTCATTGTGAACATAGTTACAGCCGCCAAGGGCAGCATTTCCAAATCATATACATAAACTACTAGGAGAGTATTTTTCATGCCCCTCTTTTCCAAGTCAACAGAGTGCTTTGCCTATTTTATCAGCAATACATTTGACATATCGAACATAACTACAATAGATACAGTTCATAGAGGCATGATTCAGACAGAGGACAAGCTCGCTGAATCACGATAGAAATACATGCAGGATTTAGCCTCTAAGACTTGAACGTGACTTGAATGGGATCGCGCGAATGATGAACAGATGGTAAAACGCTGCTAGTGCTGCTCCGGAGAAAGGACCCACCCAGAATATCCACTGTTACAAACAAACATTCATCACAAGTGAAAACCATAAAATTAGATGATTGTCAAGTAGACTTTTCGTATCGTGATAGCAACTAACAACGTGCTCGTTACATCTCTGTTCTTCAAGTAAAGCTATATGAGACGTGTAGTCACTGAAAAAGGATAAGGTTAGAGATGACTCTGCTACAGACATGATCGTCCCATGCTTGATCTCTATTGTACACAATGGCAGCTCCGAGGCTCCGAGCGGGGTTGATGCCAGTGCCGGTGATTGGAATTGTGGCAAGATGAACTAAGAATACAGCGAAACCAATTGGCAACGGTGCAAGTACCTGCAAGGAAGCACAGTTATCCCATAATATAAAATATTCCACTCAGAAACAGATTCTTGAAAAATCTATACTACAACAGTTAAAGATGCTCTCTCAGAGCAGTAGCAGCAGCAAAAGGAGAGAGCAGTACCGGAGTGTGCGAGTCTCTAGCGTTTCTCTTTGCATCTGTTGCAGAAAACACTGTATATACCAGAAGAAATGTCCCTACGATCTCAGCACCAAGTCCATCGCCTTTAGTATAGCCGTGGTGGACAAAGTTTGCACCACCTCCACTGGCTTGAAACGCCTGTTTCTGAAACCCTTTCACTACTCCTGCTCCCGCAATTGCTCCCAATATCTGAGCTACCATGTAAATTAGCGCCCGAGGAAGTGACACTTTTCTAGCAAGAAACATCCCGAATGTCACTGCTGGATTGATATGGCCACCTGCCATAGATCAAGTAAAAGCGTCCAGTTAGACAGATTGTCGATTAGAAACTTTCACTGCACTTGTGTGATTCAAATATATCATAACTCCAAGCAAGGTAGAGTTTTCTGATGAAACCTGAAACTCCAGCGGTGCAGTATACAAGAGCGAAGATCGCTCCTCCGAATGCCCAGGCAATGCCTTGAGTTCCCACACCGTTGCATGCGCCGGACAGTACGTTTCCGATCACAGTTCCAATGGTTATGTAGAGAAATATAAAGCTGGCGAAGAACTCGGCTATGGCGGCTCTCCAGAAAGACCAGGAGGATAGCTCTGCCCCTTCAAACAGCGGAGCAGACTTGGGTTCCGTATAATCCTTCTGGCTTCTGATCTGAGCTGCTGTACCCAAAGGCTGCCTTTCTGAAAACCTGCTAGCGCCAACATGGATGTCTTCCTCCTTTCCCTCCATCGCCTTCCCTCACCAGAAATTAGAATCTAGGATGAGGCTGCTCTTATGCTCACCTGGTGATCAGCTGCTCGCAAATTTTCGATTTACCTTCTTGCAAACAACAAACAAAACCCACATCGATCATTAATCACAGCAACACAAAAAATCCATATCGATCATCAATCAAAGCAGCAGCATAGATAAAAAACCACACCTCACAGCAGCTCAAATTAATACAGAAAAAAAAAGGCCTGAATGCTCCTGATAAACGAACAAATGGTTGATATTTGCAAAATTAAATGGAGTAATTGCTTCTGATAACTGATCAAATTGTGCTAATACTCGATAATAAACACCCAAACAGCTACAGAATCCAAACTACTAAACAGCATCAACAACAGCCAACATGAGATAAAACACTCACCACAGCTAACAGCATCTACACACACAGCTAAAAACATCAACAGCTCACATGAGATAGAACACTCACACACAGATAAAACATCAACAGCCCACATGAGATAATACACTCACCACACAGGTAAAACATCTACAGCCCATATGAGATAAAACACTCACCACGCAGCTGCTGCCTCCTTCCATGCAATGCAGGGATGGGTTGAATTTGCAAGTGTGGAGAGAGAGCATATCATACAATTGTGCAGGCAGCAGTAGTCCTTGCCTTAAAGGCCTCTGCAGCAGGTGAAATGGAGGCATGGATAGCAGGTAGACCTGGTAGAGGTGGGGACGGATGCAAAACATAAAAAATCTCATAGTGGACCCTGGGTGGTCCATACATTCTGTCAAAGGGGGACCCACTCTAGGGATGAAATCATAGTAAGTGGCGAACCCCCCGCTGGGGACAACGACATCTCTGACCAAGCTTGGAATGCATACTGACTTTTCAAATTGAGAGTACTTTCTAATTTTGAACGTTCATATGACATATTGTATGTTTCAATAATCCCTTTCAATCTTAAAAATGCAAGAATATTTTAGCTTCAGAATGTCTAAATATGAGCTTATTTTACTTAAACAGGGAGGGTGAGCCACGAGACTCAAGAGCAAGGCTTAGAATTGTTGCGTATTACAAGAAAATTTTCAAATTATAACCTTCACATCAAATTTGACTTGCTACCTATTGAACAAAAGCTTAAATTTTTAAATTTTTCCTTACTTCACATTGTTTTAATGTCTTTGAAACGCAAGCACATATACATACATTGTAACTTGTAAAAACCAAGCCCTCATTTGGGGAGACCAAAGATAGATCCATATGTACTTTATATACTAAACAAAATCAGTTATCACTAAATTAAATAAAAAATTTAGACTCCTTGCATCCACCATCTCATGTTTGTTCTCTTGTGTATTATGGATTCACTCTATGTGACTTTTTTAGAGTCCTCCACATTTCAACATTTGTTTCTATTGGATAAGAGCAAAGTATGTGCCTAGAAGGCATACCCTCGAATCTAGACTAATGCCCTATTGATGTTTGGAGCTTGTGCTTATTCTTGGCATGGCCTATTTGATATGTACAATGCACATAGTCAAAAAAAGGGTCATCTAAACATGTGGCACGATGTTGAGCATCATGGTCATGTTGAGAGAGAGTTTAACTTGCTCAAAATTTTCATTATATAATATGTACTTTGATTAAACATGAACTAACCTTTAAACATATGATAAATCATAGATAAATTGATTGCATTAGGTATTCTTGACTTATCATGCCACAAACCTCCTTACTTCTTTTAGAAAATTTGAGGCTATTAGTAATACTTTTCTCATCTCTTTCTAATAGCCCAAAAATTGGATAAGTAGCATATTTATCATTTGACCCATTACTTTTGGATAATCATCACACAAGTACTCCTTATCACCATACCTAACTAAGTAATACATGTGTGAGCATTGTATAGAAAAAGCATTAAACTATCATAGAGATTTTTGTTTAATAAGGTTGGATAAGTATCATCTCAAATATGACAAAAGCAATTCTTTAAGCTTGTATTCTTGACTTTTGTTGTTTATTATATTCATAGTAAAATTAAAAGGTGTGTGCCAAGGCTTCATACATAAGTAAACTATTGTTTATATGTTTTTTGAGCACTTAAACTTACGTCAATCAATTTTTTTGGCAACATATAGCTCATTTGTTTAATTTTGCACTAGCATCACTATGTGAAAATTTGTATTCAACTTAATTTGGCCTAGCAAAGGATCTTGAGGCTCCAAGCATCAATGACGGATTAGTCAGGACTAAAGGCTACATCGTTGTTGTGGACAAAATAACACAAAGTTCTGTCCAACTCAACAACTATGGAGAATTAGTCAAATATTCATTGCCATTCTGCCATGATATTATATCACTATTTCTAACAGGCTACCACATGCCCAAAAACCTCAAATTTTGCACATACTCTAATAGTTATTTTATTTACAATAGAAGACATAGAATGGAGGGAGGACCCTCTCATATGTATGGTATCCCTATCTAATGCAACTAAGGTAGAGTATTCTTAGTATCAATTGAGGAGCTTTATTACAAAATATTGCAATAGGCCAACTTTAAAAGCAAACTTGCCCTATCATCTTGTAGGTAGTAAAGATTATGTAAGCATGAGTAATATAATACCTGCTTTTTGAAAAGATGAGCTAGTTTTAAGCAAATCCAAATGATCCCATGATTGGATCACTTACAAAGAGTCATGATATAGGAGCGTGGAATCTTTCATCAAAAGGGTGATCACATAAAAGTGCATATATGATCCTAAAGGTAGAATCTTGAATAGGGTTGATCTCCAAAAGTTTAAGCCTAAGAGAGGATCTTCAATGAAAAAATAAATGAAAGCACATTCACTCTCATGAAATACAAGAGACATGATTCATTTGCCAAAGGCGCGCAGACATGGGGGAAGAGTTAGAATTAAAGTTAGAATCATTGTGTGACTGTAAGTGGGTCCTATCAGTGGATAAGGATCAGTTGGCCTCGCCACGAGGCAAGTCGACGGAACACACGTCCCGCCAACGACAACCTGGGTCATGCATGGGTTGCCTGAGTGAACAACTATATGTACAGTGTAATTTCATTTTGAGAAATACAGTTGCTATGTGAGCTTGCTGAGAAGAGTGATTTTCTGTCTGTGTGATTGTGTAGCATAATCTGTGTTCCTGTGCAAAGCAAATTCTAAGTTGGTATTAGAGCCGTACAGGGAGTGTACACAGTACAGTGTCGTCGTTGAAAAGAGCTTCGGGAGAACTGTCTTTTGAGAGTTCGGGGTTTTACGGCGGGTTGAAGACGGAAAGAGAAGCACTGGTGCATGGTTTCTAATTTATAGAGGCTTGCTAAGCTCAGCAGAAGGATTATTAGCCTGTGCATAGCATCAGACAGGGAAAAATTTGGTGAAAGATTGACAATTTCGAAGCCAGCTAAAAATTGAAACCGGACTTGGGGTTATGGTTTTTATACATAACTGGTGATTTCTTTGTTGTTTGTGCACCGTTTTGGATGCCGTAAGGACAGGAAGGAAGCTAATCACACTGTCAATCAGCCATGGAGAGATTCTGAGGTTTATGTCAGAGATTTGTCTCCAGACAGTTAACCTAGCATATTTGCGGTAAAAAGGTGAGAAAGCCACTTTGTCAACCGTTTCTCCATGGAATTTTCTGACTGAACATTCGAAAGTCATGGATTCAGTAGGGCGGCCCTGCTCCAGGCCTCAGATCATGCTCAAAACGATCCACAAGAGAGCTTGATCCGATCTTTTTGAGGGAAGGGAGGCACGGCAGCAGGCAGGGAAGTCGCGGGCGAAGTCGCGGGTAGTTCACGCGCCCAACGCGATGAAGAACTTAGTGTATCGAAGTTCTTAGCGTATGCAGGAGTTTGGTTCGACGCCCAGATGTACTTTGAACCTGTAGATGAGGTGTCAAGTGAATCAACGGTCCAGAATCTGTGATGGGAGAGAAATTTGAACCACAAGATTTGGTTCAGCCATTGGATGAGCTTTAAACAGGAACCTGAAAAATTGAAGTGCATTCTAGCCTTCAACTTCATAAAAAATTTTCATACTGAAAGTTGAGTTGGGTCCCTTCACAAGTAAAGAGTGAAGTTTCTTCAAAGTGAAGAAACAGTTCAAAAGCTAGAAAAATCCCTATTTTTGGGTCCTTTGCCCGTTTTGACCCAAACGAAAGGCTATAACCTCCAAACAAAGGGCACCCGGACTGTACCTGCAAGTACGGTACAACAAAACAGAGCGGTTGCAGCGGAGAAAGTGTTCGGAGTACGCCAGAAGTAGTTTCACCATTCCACTGGGCACGTTGTTGGGAATTGACGACTGAGTGCATTTTGGAAGGCGACGCCGATTTGGCTTTCAAATTGGTGGAAAAGCGGTGAGTGGCCTAGTAAGAAAAAAAGTGCAGGTCATTATTTTCAATTTCTGACATCACTGTTGGCCTTGACATACTGTTCTTAGCCTAAGACAGAAGTTTTAAGCAGTTTTACGATGGCAAACATGGGAGAGTCCATTTTGAGTGAAAGTAGCAAATTGGACGGGATTTCCAACTATGCAGTGTGGAAATTTAAAATGAAAAACATACTGATGGAGAAAGATGTGTGTGAAGTCGTCACAGGTGATGAGATAAGGCTGCCAAATGAAGCAGACATCAAAGTGCTCGACAAAAAGATGAGGAAAGCTTTGACCTTCATTAACTTGTCAGTGAAGGATCACATCATTACCCACATTTGTGATGCTATTACACCCAGACAGGCATGGGATGTGCTAAAGGAGCAGTTCGAGATGTCAAATCCATCAAGAATCATGTTTCTAAAGTCAAAGTTGAATAGTGCCCGCATGGAGCAAGGAGAGCACATTCAGACGTACATGACCAGAATCAAGACAATGAGAGATGAACTGCATTCTATTGGAGAACGCATACGTGATGTGGAGCTGGTGCATAATGCATTATGAGGCATTGCAGAACCCTATCAGATGTTTGTGAGCAAAATAGCATCAAGAGAAAGATTGCCAACCTTTGACGAGCTCACAAGAATCTTGATGCAGGAAGAGCAACGACGAGAAATGGTGAAAGCTAGGCGTCAAAATATTGATCATAAGGCACTTGCGACACGCCAAAAACAAGGCAAGGGCAAGGGCAAGAAGAAGACTAAACAGCAATTTGCCAAGTCTCAGGAGGATGAGGGATCTTGCAACAAAACTAAGAAGAAAGGCAAGTGCTTCCATTGTGGTAAAAAGGGCCACTGGAAGAGTGAATGTCGCAAATTCCTGGTGGAACAAGGCAAGGGGAAACCAAAACAAGCAGGTAACCTTGTTGATGAGGGTGAAACTGAAGACTCTAGCATCTTCATATCTGCATTGTCATCTAATCAAGTTGATCTAGCATGGTATATTGACTCAGGAGCCACAAGACACATGACAGGTAACAAGAACTGGTTCAATAGTTTGAAGGCGTTGGATAATGGAACATCTGTTTCACAAGCAAATGGTGAGGTGTGCATGATCAAGGGGATAGGCACAGTTTCAATCCAACTGCCTGACGGCAAAAGCAGGATGATCAGGGAGGTACTTTACGTACCAAGTTTGAAGAAAAATCTACTTTCTGTTGGAGTCATTACTGATCAAAAGTTGATAGTAGAATTCGCCCATGATCGTTGCTTTGTGAAGGATGCGAAGCAAAAGTTCAAAGTTATTGCGAATGGAATAAGAGAGCTTAATACAAAATTGTACAGGTTGAATGCCACAATCAAGGGGCAACATGGACTTGTATCATCCGTTCCTTCGCAAACTGAGTTGTGGCACAAGAGGCTTGGTCACTTGAACTTGGGAAGCCTCAGTTTGATGAGAAAATTGGAGATGGTAATAGGACTGCCTACAATAGAAGATCACTTGAAATCGATGTGCGAATCTTGTATATATGGGAAGCAGCATCGAGAGAAGTTCAATAAAGGGGGTGTTGCAAGAGCAAAGAACATCCTAGATTTAATCCACATAGATTTATGCGGGCCCATGAGGACCATGTCCTTAGGAAAATCCTTCTATTTCATGACCTTTATTGATGATATGTCACGTAAGACGTGGATCTACTTCTTGAAGAAGAAATCAGATGCTTTTGATAACTTTAAAAACTTCAAAAACTTGGTCGAAAATCAGACAGGTAAGAAGATCAAAGTCCTAAGATCAAATAGTGGAGGTGAGTATAAGTCTAATGACTTCAATGATCTTTGTGATCAATGTGGGATTAAAAGACAATTTACGCAAGCTCATACTCCTGCCCTCAATGGTGTAGCTGAGCGCAAAAATCGTACGATTGTGGAAAGTGCCAGATCTATGCTAGCTGAGATGAAATTACCAAAAGATTTTTGGTCAGAAGCATGTAGCACGACAGTCTATCTTCAAAATAGAAGTCCTACCATTGCCATACCAAAAATTACACCTGAGGAAGCATTCACAAAGAAGAAGCCAAAGGTGAACCACTTGCGAATCTTTGGATGTAAGGCCTTTGTACATATTCCTAAAGAAGAAAGACGTAAACTTGATGTAAAAGCTATCAAGTGCATATTTCTAGGATATGATGATCGCGTGAATCCAGTCAAAAACAAAATCCATATAGGCCGAGATGTTATCTTTGATGAATCCAAGATGTATAAAGACGAAAATGCTGAGAAGATAGACACATCCAGTAGGAAAAATGGCATAGTGAGGATACCACCTGATGATGATCCATTCATTGACCTTCCGAGTGATGAACATGAGGATACATCTCAAGATACTACTACTGAACCTCAAGAAACAGGTTGGAGAGGTAGGGACAAACCTTTTGGTGCAAGAAGGATTAAAATTGCAGGTGACTACCGCAAGGAGAAGGATGTACCGTGGGATACATTTTCACCAGGAAACCGATCACTTGACAGAAAGCTTCCTAAGTGGTTTGAGAGATTGATGGAAAGCCGCGATATAGATGACTTTCCAGGATCATCTAACCAGGGAGAGCTACGAAGATCAACAAGAGAGAAGATACTACCTGAAAGGTATGAAGCAAATTATGCTCTGTTATCCAGCATTATTCAAAACAAAGAACCTTCGACTTATGGTGAAGCGAAGGATGATGACATTTGGATCAAAGCCATGGGAGAGGAGATGGAGTCAATTGCTAGGCATAACACATGGGACTTAGTAGAACCACCAGTTGGCAAGAAACCCATTGGTTGCAAATGGGTATATAGAACTAAGTATCATGCAGATGGAAGCATAGCAAAGCACAAAGCAAGATTGGTAATCAAAGGGTATGCACAAAATAAAGGCATTGACTATGAGGAGAACTTTGCGCCGGTGTGTAAGCGCAATACTCTACGTCTACTTATTGCTTTAGCTTCACATTTTGGTTGGCCTTTGCATCAGATGGATGTGAAATCTGCTTTTCTAAATGGTGAGTTAGAAGAAGAAGTGTTCATGGATCAACCTGAAGGCTTTGTAACGAAAGGATAGGAAAATAAAGTATGTCGCTTGAAGAAAGCGCTTTATGGTCTTAAACAAGCACCACGTGCGTGGTATAGTAGGATTGATGCCTACTTTTGTTCAAAGGGGATGGTGAGAACACATTCTGATCCAAATCTATATGTCTTATGCTTTGATGGTATGGTTGCTTTGATTGCTCTTTATGTTGATAACTTGATTATTACGGGAAATAATCAAGAGATGATAGACATAATCAAGAAAGACCTCATGAAACAATTTGAGATGATGGATCTCAGCCTGATGCATTACTACCTTGTAGTAGAAGTGTGGCAAAAAGGACATGAAGTGGGTTTAACACAGTTGAAATATGTCAAAGAGTTACTACACAGGTTTAGGTCACAGGATTGCACACCAGTAAACACTCCTATTGAACCAGGTAAAAAGGTTTCTAAGCTTGATGAATCATAGTCATTTGATGCTACGCTATATAGACAATTAGTAGGGAGCTTGATTTACCTTACCACAACTAGACCAGATATATGCTATGTTGTTGGCATTGTAAGTCAGTTTATGGCAGCACCTACGGAAACGCATTGGAAAGCAGCTAAATGCATTTTGCGTTATGTGAAAGGCACATCAGAGTATGGCTTGATTTACAGGAAGTGTGATGGTTTACCTGAGTTGTGTGGCTATGTGGATGCAGACTGGGGAGGTGACTATGATGATCGTAGATCCACCACAGGATATATATTCCAGTTTTGTGGTAATTGCTTTTCCTAGTCTAGTAAGAAGCAAAGTACAATTGCTCTTTCCACCACAAAAACAGAGTATAAGGCAATGTGTAGTGCTGCAAAAGAAGCTATATGGTTGAGACAAATCTTGGAAGAGATTGGCATGAAGCAGAAAAATCCCACAACTTTACATAGCGACAGTCAGAGTGGCATTCATCTAGCAAAGAATCTAGTGTTCCATGCGAGAACTAAACACATTGAGATTCAATATCACTTCATACGTGAAAGACTGCTAAGTCATGAAATTCATGTTGTTCATTGTAGCACAGAAGAACAACTAGCTGATATTTTCACTAAGCAACTTACTGGAGAGAAGTTTGATAAGTTTAGATCAAAACTTTCTGTATTTAAAGTTTGTTGACTTTAAAGCTATGTATATGACTGTATAAAAAGTGACTCTACTTAGGGAGAGAGTTAGAATTAAAGTTAGAACCACTGTGTGACTGTAAGTGGGTCCTATCAGTGGATAAGGATCAGTTGGCCTCGCCATGAGGCAAGTCGACGGGACACGCGTCCCGCCAACGGCAACCTGGGTCATGCATGGGTTGCCTGAGTGAACAACTATATGTACAGTGTAATTTCATTTTGAGAAATACAGTTGCTATGTGAGCTTGCTGAGGAGAGTGATTTTCTGTCTATGTTACTGTGTAGCATGATCTGTGTTTCTGTGCAAAGCAAATTCTAAGTGGAAGGGGGTGTTGTACTTCTTAAATTTTGATGTTAGAATAACTAAGTTCATGATTGGGAGTCCCAATATAGAGCTAGTGATCTAAAGACAAAAGAGACGTCTTAGAGTGGTTAAATCATAGAACAATTGCTAATGGATTTTGTGAAGGTGCATGTTTTTTAATCTTTTAGTTGGAATAGGGTAAATGAGTTCTATTGGTTTAAGTAAAACCTGGGAAAAAAAAACTTTTACTCATTAAAGAGTGGCTAGTTTAGGACTGGTTAAGGGAGCTTGGTATGCATTTCCATGAAAGCCCCCTCATTAAAAGCTAGTTTACTATACTACTTAGATATGACTTAGCTATGATTCGATAAAATCATTTGGATCTACAATAATTAATCTATGAGTTGTTAGTTATATACATCTAAAGGGTGCAGAAGCTTGAACAAGGTTGATCCCCAAAGTTATAACATAAGAGAAGATTTTCAGTGGACAAATAAATGAGGGCATGTCTACTGTTATGGATTTTGACAATCTGTGAGTTATTTGCGAGTTTTCCAAATTCATTCTATCCATGGTTCACCGATTATGTAGCACATGGTGTGCCATGTATTGTTAACTGCATTCTATCTCTAACTGCAAGAAGATACTGACTAAATACAAAAATTTCAATGGATTTTAATGTAAACAAACACGTTGCTTTTGAGGACCTCAACGTGAGACAACTTTGGAAGTGACATTGGTTGTCTCCACTCTATACTACTAATAATCCTCTCAATGTCTCTTGATAGATGTCATGACAATCTCTAGCACATCGTTCGTCTGTGGTATTGTGTCCACTTTTCTTTTTATCGTTTTGGTCACGTATTAAAATTAGCTTTTCATTTTCTAGTACCACAAAAGGCTTGGATGCCATAGCATGGGCCACTGTATCATGTGAATCATTCACAACCATTCAACTTTCTCATGTAAAACAAATTGTATGGTCTATGTGATAATGCAAGTACCAAACTGTGTAGTCTATATGGCAATTCAGGTATCAAACCATTATCGTCCTAAACAATATCCACTTTTAAAATATTAAGTTGTAATTTTGTGAAATATATTACATGTTTAATAGGTTGAAAAGTTCAGATTATAAAATAGAAAAGATATTTTGACATATTTGAGAACCAATTTTGAGTTAAAAACATTATTTCAGAATATTTTTTGTTGTTTCCAAACATAGCACGCCGTTGTGCTAAGTGAAATAGTTAGAAAACAAAAATTTACTGTAACAACCTTCAAAGATAGTAGCACATCGGTGTGCTAAAATAGAATAATTGGCTGAATCACTTGGCATGCTGGCGTGCTAATTGATTCAGCCAGAATTTTTTTTTCTTGTCTGAATCACTTAGCACGTCGACGTGCCAAGTGATTCATCCAAAAGCAAAATCCTTTTTTTTAGCACGCCGGTGTGACATATAAAAATAATAATGTAACTTGAAAATTTTGTTATTTTGGAATTTCATTATGGAATTTTTAACTATGTGCCAAACCACAATTCTTATTAATAAACATTCAAGTAGTGGCATTAAAAAGGTAGCACACCATGTGCTATCTTTTTATTGACTCATGGAAAAAAGGAAACTCGCAAAATGCCAAGCCTCTACTTTTATGAGAGACTAAAGAGACATAATTCATCTGGTAAGTGTCATGCCCACAATTGGACTAATGTTGAACCTACATATTGTAAGGAGGTCAGTAGGCCTATCTCAACCCGTAAATTAGTTATGATCATGATGGTTTGGGGCCCTCACAGTATCAAAAATTATAATTAATGGTTTAAAGTCCTAAAACTCATGATGGTAGATTTATATGCAACTAGTAATGACTCATAGATAATTGGCTGATGTGGCCCAGTTATAGGCTATTGATGTGTCTCAATGACGTGTCCCATATCACTCCTAGTTGGCATAGAGCCTTGGAGGGTACAAGTATACCCATAGGCCTCTCTTGGAGCAAAGCTTGAATTGTGAATTTTAGCTACATGCTACTAGTGTGATATCTCTCCTATTTATTAAGTCACATGGTAGAACCATTGCAAGTGGATTTCATGAAGGTGCATCCTTTTTAATTTTTTTAGTTGGAATAGGGTAAGAGAGTTCTATTAGAGTGAAATCTGGAAAAAAAGGAAGAAGAAGAGACATGGTAGAACCTTTACTCATTAAAGAGTGACTAGTTTAGGATAGTTAAGGGAGTTTGGTATAGATTTCCAAAATAAATCTTAGAAATTACTGTTCCAATTCGATATTAGCTTCAAGTATGATGAGATAAAAACATGTGAATCTACAATATTGAATCTATAGATGTAATCACCTAGAAGTACATACTTAAGTCCAAAGTAGAATGTTGAATAGGGTTGATCTCCAAAGTTTAGACATAAATGATTGAAAAATAAAGGATGGGGTGTTTACTTTCATGAGAGACAAGAGAGCCATAATCCATTTGGAAAGCAGGCCCAATTTGTTTGCAAAAGATAAAGAGTGTGACATGATTTTGGAGGCAAAAGATTTTGATTTGCCGCTAAGTACGCTTTTAGTTACGATCAATTTTTTTTGTTGGAAAGTGTGCGCGTGTTTGGGGCCACTTCTTGGTATATTAACTTTAGAATAAGTAGGGTCATGATTGGAAGTCTTGATCTAGTTCTAGGGGACTAAAGACATAAGAGAGGGGTTGATGGTGCTATTGTGAACAATATGTTGATAAACAAACAACTTTATGATTAATTTAAAAGTAAATGAGATTTTTTTTGAGGTTTTGAATAAGTGTTGACTAATAATAAAATGATTAATTATGTGATCATGAGTGTGGACTAAAAATCAAATGATCATTATGTCAAATTATTATGCTCTGACAAATTGGAATTACTATCGGTTGAATATAACATGCTATCTTATGCATTTATAGACATTATGATGTGTTTATATTCTGAGAAAGTTTTATAATTAAAATTTGGCATTACCCTTAATATGGTATTAATAGGTATAAACAATGTGAGCTAAATTTGCACTTGAAAGGATGTTGAGTACCTTGAGAGCCATGTGGTAGCTTGTTCCTAGAATTTGTTGATAAAGAAGATGCAATTTTATATATGTATGTGTGTTTGCGAAGGTGAATGAATAATCGAACATTGTGGCAAACTTTGATAATATTTTCATAAATGTTACCACAAACAAGATATTTTTTAAATATAATAGATAAATAATCAGCGTTCTACATTTTCTAATTCTTCTCTAAATTAGTTCACACATCTACTGATAAGTTCTTCCAATTCTAAGTGATTGTGAGATGTGTTTGAAATGAAACTTAAGAAATGCAATATCGTATAAAGATGTAATAATTTTGAAAACAAAATATATTGGCCACAAATGTATTGTTTTATAACAAAATTAATTGTGACATGTACATATTTTATTCATCATCGCAAGATTCAAATTCATCAGCCAATACATCTTGGCAACTCATCTCCACTTAGATGATTTTCATCATCACTATAGCAATCAGAATCTCTCTCAATAGTGTCCTCATGCAAAGTCAAATCATTGTTGTCCTCTTCATCATTTGTGTCGGAATCATGAGAATCAATCCTAGGGTTTTCAAGATCTATAAAATTTGAAGATATTTGTACATCTTCATCGGCTATACTTGTGTTGTCCAAATTTAGATCCACCATTTCATTCTCAACATATGCATTTTCAAATACATGTCTTGAGCGTGGCTTGAATTGAACAACATACCACCAATTCTTGTTTAGTCGATCTGGTTGAAAAAAATACCTGCACATTTACCAATGTTAAGATTAGAGATTTGTTATGATCAAATTTTGATTCACAATAAATAGATGTAATGAAAAGTGGTGTAGATGCTTAATATGACATTGGTTACAATCGACAAAAAGAAAAAAAATTGAAACTCATGCACATGTTCACAATGACAAGGCAACATCAATGTGTCTGAAAAGTCCATGCTTAAAGTCTTGGTTGAATCGATAGCAAAAACTCCACTACGATCCTTTTTTACGGTTGCATTTGATCCTCTATAGTTGATTTTGAATCATTTCACGTCAAACAAAAAATATCTACCTATTTCACCAAAACACACCACATATATGGCTTGTATGGTTCCTACATACTCAAGCTCGCCAGAAATTGGACTTCGATCTCGAGCACTACTTTGACTTTCTTGATGGAAAGATGCCATCACACCACAATCATAGGTTTGTCATTTCTTATCAATTGATTCAATGCGATGATGACAACTATATGCCCACACTGCACTATACTTCCGATACCGCCACATGTTGATTATAATTAAAACAATAATCAATCATTGTACAAATCAAAATTGTTCACTTAAATAGAGTTTTAGACAAACCTTCCAATCACATCCTCTTGCAAATTCACATTTTGTGTCAGATATGAATTGTCCATTTGATCTTGCTTGTTGGAGTTTATCAATCATCCAGGTCTATGGTGCATTGGTTGGGCAACATCATGTGAAGGTATAGCTTAACCTCTATGCCTATTGCATCGGTGTCATTTTCTAGTCAAGGCCCTTTTTATTTTCTTGTTCATATAATTCCAACCACTTATCCATTACTCCTGAATCATAGAGCAATGAAGGTTAAAAAAAATTCTCTCAGAATAGGTGTCATTTTTTTAAGACTACCCATACCTTGAGGTTTTTCACCTTTCACCTCATTGCTTTCCTCATCATGCCATAGTCATGGAGTAGATGGATCTATCTGAGCAAAACTTTGGTAACATGAAATAAAGATTCTTGCACTAACCATTCCACTGACATGTGTCCCTTGCCTTGCCTTCTGATGCACCAAAATCTTTCAAAACTTTTATGAATCTCTCCAAGAAAAACATCCACTACAAAAAAATTTAGCACAATGAGAGCATTATATTATTCATTTAAAAAGAATCACACTACATTTATTGAAACCACTAAAATCAAAATCATGTGCATTATAGCTTGAGTGCACAGGACCAGCAATACCAACTTCTTGGACCAAGTGCACAAGCAGATGCACCTGTATGTCTAGGATAGAAGTTGGAAAATCCCTCTCAAGCATACATACAGCCTCCACCATATCTTCATGTTTTGTTTGCATGTCTATCTCATGAATCTCCTAATCACACATCCATCTACATCATGTTTGTAGTATAACTAGTACATTCATATGATTTTATCAAACTTGTATTAGGAAAAAAAAACACGCAATTTCATAAGATGTGAACAAAAAATGTAATCTGACAACGGATGCTAATTTGAAATGGCATCACAAAGTTGATCAGTTAGACAACCACGAATGCACATTGGAAATATGTAGTCAACAATCTTCAACCAATCATGAGATTTTAGACCATGGAGTTTTCCTTCAACTGTGAATGATGTTCGTAGTGAATGAGCAAAACCTATTGGTGTTCTAATCTTGCAAATGACTAACTGTACGTACTTATTCTCTTCTTTTGTAAGAATCCAAAGGGGTCTTGGAATAGTATGGGTATTTCCATTAGTACTTAATTTTGGCCAATACTCTTTTTTTGTTTTGATTCTTGTAGATCATGTCTGGCAGAAATACTATCTTTATCGCCCACCAAGTGTTTCCATATTGATTCAGTCACATTTTTTAATATGTGCATAGGATCAGGCAAGTGATTGATCAAAAGGTTATTCCAATATGGTAAACAATGAATGGTGGATAGTCTTTTCATACCATTGATAATTGCTTGGTCTCAAATTCATAAATCTGAAGTTTGTGCCAATCTGCCAACAAACATTCTCTTTGGAGACATCCTCGTTTTCTGATCTTCCTCCAAAGCCTCTTCCATGAGCATTCGAAATGGATGATTTTTATATTGCAAGTACTTGCGATGCTTTTTATATACAACTTTGTTTAACTGATGTGAGTGTCAATCATCAATATTTGGTCCACAAATGAGACACGCATGATATCCAACAGTTGTAAAACCTAAAACATCAAATCCAATTCATGTTAAAAATCGAATTTTTTAAAGAATAAATATTGCATGCATAATATATATATATATATATATATATATATATATATATATATTTAAACTTATGTACACTTTTTGGCGCATGGGTAATGGGTGCACCTTGGATTCCAAGGCTTTTGTGCACTTGAAGATATATCAATTAAACCATTAAGTGCATCTGTCAGAAATAGTGTGAGCAATAGAATAGTGAAAACTTCCTACTTCCAATGCATGACTACGCCTATCGAAAATTGAACAAAACAGTAGTGATGGAAATCACGTTCAATGTTTAGCAACTAACTTTGAAATTGCTAGATACTAAGTGATTACGTAGCCAAACATAAAGTATTGAATTCTCAGACAATTTCTATCAGTTACAAAAGCAATACAGAGATGCATACATTCTGACATATACTAAACACAATAAGAAATAATATTGATTCAAAAAAAACAAAATTAGATGCTTATGAGAACAAAACAATAGCGAATAGAAACTGTGCACTCTGAGTTGTCTCTGAGTAGCTGAGAATAAGTCTGATAATAAGCAGCTCTGCTGATAAGCGATAGCGCAATAGCAACTCTAAAATAAATCTCTAAAAGACTGAGCTAGAATGCTCAAGAGATTTCAAGCTTGAAAGCTTGATAGAGACCTAACTACAATACTTTCTGATTGTGAAAAATCTACTTGATAAGAGCGCATGAAGCGTTGTGTAATAACACTCAACTCCTTCACAATTTACAACATTGATTCAGGACTTGAAAAGAGATGTATGAACATCCAATTTATACTAATGTTTGCTCTTCAAATGCGACTGCCAATTGGCTGGAGTCCGTTGGCATCATCCTGTTCCTTCTCAGAAATAATTGCTGATAACTGACGACAATTGTCATAAACAGTTTTCTGCATTAATGAACTAAAAGTGTCACTCTGCATAAATGAACTAAAATTGCCACATGCGACAGTGTTGCAAAAAAATGATAGTGTTGGCTTTTGGGAAAATGTGACAATGTCGCAAAATCTCATGTGCTTAATTCTGGGGTAGTCCCACACTTTGCTAAAGTCATTTTCTTAACATTTGAGGCACATTGAAAAATGCAAAAAATGCGACATTGTATTTTTACACGTAATTCTTGACAGGCAACAGTGTAGCAAAAGCCAAAAAAGACGACACTGTAATTCTTGACAATGTTATTGATTGTAGCAAAAATGACACTATCGAGTTTTGTAGACAGAGAAAATCTGACATTGTTGTCAAACTCCGTGCATTTCTACAGACTGTGTAAAAAACACTTGTAATTCTACAAACTATATAAAAACATGGGAAAATCTACAGAACTGGATCTACTTTTGGCTGCTTGATCTAGCATGTGTGAAGCCTAGGTGGTAGGTTGAATGTGACAAGTGTCTTAGTCACTAGATCTCCCTTTGTTCTGAGCTTTACAGCACCCAAATTTGGTGTCCTATAGCTAAAGTTATGATCATCTGAAGTTTTGCAATTTTTGTGAGTGAAACTGGCAAAATTTGAAATTGTTTTTGATTGCATTCTAGTCAATTTCCTAATTTGTGGTACTATGCTTTCATGGAGTGATTGCATGTTGATTCTCAGAGTGATTCAGACATGCATGAGGGATTCACATTTGTTTTGAGTGGTTATATGCATGTGCTCTAACAGTTAGGACACAAATCATGATATATGGCTAACAATTTCCGTAAATTGAAATTTACGTAAAATTTCATAAAGTCACAATGTTTTTGACGAATTTTTAAGTTACGTAAATTTAAAAAAAAATTAAAATCTAAAAATTTTAAATGTTTACTTTTTTTCAGTTTCTTGAATTATTTATGAAATGTACTAAAATTAGTGAATTGACCATACTTGAGTCAATTTCAGTCAGATTTTGGTCAACTGTACTTCACAAATAGTTAATCATATATTAAATAATTTTAGTAATTTCTAGGAATAGATAAATTGAGATGGTTGAAAAAATTTCAAATCAAGCTGCAAATCCAAGTGCACCATCCTATATGGTGATTTGCCAAGAATTGAGTACAACGCTCAATGATATGAATAATCGAAATCATATCAGAGATCAACAAATGGAGGTGCTTTTGAATCAGGTCAAATTATTATCTTCGCCCAATTTCGATTTTCAACTGGAGATTTATTAGAGAGAGAAGAAGGAGAAGAAACATGAAGTCATCGAAGACTGGCTCATTAAGTGACAGTTACTTCAACCAGCATGGAGTTCCATATGAGAAGAAAATTGAAAGTGTCATTCTATTCTGACGCAGCAAAGTGTCATCGTGGTGGCGAGATATACCAGTGAAGGGAACTACTTGGGATGCATTTGCGAAATATCACTTAGAGAAAAAGTGCATATCAAGGAAGTAGCATTGGTTTTCTGCAGAACAAACTGCATCGCAGCAGATTACTTGACAAAGGCTCTATCAAAGGAGCAACATCTTAGATTTAACGATATGTTGAATCTGAAGATCAAAGCTTTTCAAGATCCACATTAAGAGGGAGTGTTAGATTTCTTATGCTCAGTCTTAACAAATCGTTCAAGTAATGAGCATCCTGAAAGCAATCGAAGGCCACCGACTACATGTTTCAGACCTTCGCATTTTTCCACTCTTCCATTTTGTGGCTTTAACATTTTTAGGCACCTTCGTCTTTTTCGACTTTTTTGCACCTTCGCGAAAAATGCGACACAGTGACCAAAATCCATTTTTGACCAACCTTAAACATTTTAAGACACCTTTGGATTTTTCATTTTTTTCGCATGCTTTGCATTTTTCGGGATTTTCACACCTTCGGGATTTGCATAACTTTTCTGTTCAAAAGGCACCTTCAGTATTTTGGGGTCTTTCGTAACAGTGGCAGATCGACTTTGCCAAACTGTCATCAACTCTAAAATCAATCGGACCGCTAATTATTCCAATGGCGGTTACCTACTTTGTACATATACAAAGACTGACATAAAATGCTTGTAAGATATTTTTTTAAAGGGACACCTGTAAATATCTATATATATATATATATATATATATATATATATATATACACTACTAGCTGAATCAAACTAAGTAAGATTATTATTATTATCAAAATTATTTGTAGCTAGTATAATCACGCACAACAATCAAGCTGAAATCAATACTTCAAGCATTGTACTCACTGTCTGATATTAATCAGAGTGCAATTTCGCCCTCTATTTGGCAAATTGAGGCCAACTTTATATTAAACTTAAAGTTAATTAGTCTAAAGTTCATTAGACACTTTTTGCAAGTGTGGGAAAGTAAGATGTCGAGTTTGAGTAGATTCAAATTTAAATGTTCAATTTAACTTGGGTACATTGAACCTAGATCCAAAAATAGTAGGGTTTACATTTTGGAGGGAAAGCCAAGTGGCCAAATAGGGTTTGGACCTATTACAAAAGGATGTAACTCATGGAGAAGAAGATCTTCGCTCTTCTCTATCTCATTTCATGCTTATGCATGGTTCTCTTGGGTTCTACTATCCATTGGTGCACTATACTTGTAATTGCTTGCAATTCTATATGTAGAATAATCTATATTTGCTATTTTCAGGTTCACGCATGTGAAATACAGTAGGATACTATTGTTGTATGAATAGTAGCTTCTATTTATGTTTGATTCGTGTTTGATGAAGTTCTATTACATGCATCCCCCTCCCCATCATTTGTAGTGAAAAAATTGTGTATGCATGGGTGAGGGAAGGAGGATGCATGGGTACACCCATACACATGCACAAAACTATACATAAGTTTAAATATATATATACTAGTAAAGAGTGCCTGTCGTTGATGGGCAATGGCGGCCGATCTAAGTGGCGACTGATGATTTGGAAACTCAGTATGTCATTGACGGACGCTGCTTTTTTTTATCTAGGTGGCGGTGGTCCCTATGCGGCCTAAATGTGGTCCTTACGCGACAGTCCTTATGCGGCCTAAATGC
>MU832799.1:0-66363 GCA_029204225.1 Diphasiastrum complanatum
TACTGCCAAGTGTCGGCCACGTGGCACTGACGTGGCCGACTGCACGTCGGGACCCAACTGGGGGCCCTATCCTGCTGAAAGGGTCCCTAGGCTGTGTTAGGCCCGCCATGGCTATGGACCGTGCTGGGGCACACTACTCATACTGTCTTGCCCTATTGGTCGTGTACGCTGGACACGACCCTGACTGTGGTATCTGACCTATCTGTGTTCTCTAGGGTTCGGCACTGGTCACGAGCTCGTAACACTTTATCCCCCTCAAGAACCGTCTTGGTCCTCTAAGACAAAGTCTGGAAAAATCTTGCGAAGGACGCTGCCTCTTTCCCAAGTGGCATTCTCAACAGGCTGATCATTTCACTTAACCAGATATTCTCGGTATAGAGTATGACGAGTCTGCGTCTCTCTACTATCAAGAATCTCCTCTGGTTCATGTGGAGGTTGCTGAGGATCCAATGGGAGAACTAGAACACTGTCCCTTACCAGATTTTCTGATCTGGCTAAGGCTTTTCGTAACTGACTTACATGAAAGACTGCAAAAATCTTACTACTGTGTGGGAGTTCTAGTTCATAGGTGACCTCGCCTAGTCTCCTACTGATGGTAAAGGGACCACAATACCTTGGAGACAACTTAGCACACACTCCTGATTTGAGGGTTTTAGAGTCAACTGGGATTCTCAAGTAGACTCTCTCACCAGTGGAGAACTGCACATCCCGTCTGTGTGGATCTGCATAATGCCTGGCTCGATCCTGGGATTGTCTAATGCTACGCTTAGCATGTTTCTATCATCTGGTTTAGGTCTTCTAAAAAGTTTCTGGCTGCTTCAACTTTTTCTTGTTTAAACCCTAGTGTAATAGATCCTAACACCACAGTAGGGCAAACACTCACTGATCCACCCAACCTTGCCTACTCCCTGATATAGAGTAAGCCCCTCCTAGCCCAGTGTGAGGACTGGTAGCATGCTACTGCCAAGTGTCGGCCACGTGGCACTGACGTGGCCGACTGCACGTCGGGACCCAACTGGGGGCCCTATCCTGCTGACAGGGTCCCTAGGCTGTGTTAGGCCCGCCATGGCTATGGACCGTGCTGGGGCACACTACTCACACTGTCTTGCCCTGTTGGTCATGTACGCTGGACACGACCCTGACTGTGGTATCTGACCTATCTGTGTTCTCTAGGGTTCGGCACTGGTTACGAGCTCGTAACATAGTGTTTGCCCTACTGTGGTGTTAGGATCTATTACATCTGGTGTGAGGCACATGGTGGCCTCTGATGACGAACTCTAGAAGGTCGAGGAAGACGCTGGAGCTTCGGTCGACGAGCTGGAATGTCAATCTCACTATCCAAAGTATCCTCAGAAGTGAAGATCTCAAGGAGACATCTCTCGCAAAAGTAAATCAATACATCTCGCATCTGAATAGGCAAAGAAGGGACCAAGCGTGAGTGGAGTGTCCTGATAGAGACAGTGGTATCTGCCTCTGATCTCATAGTAAGCTGGACATATGAAAATAAAGTCAAATTCATCCTCAACCTCCTGTAGTGTACAGCACCGACAGATCCGTAATGGTCGTGGCATGTCTGTGTATCTGCCGGTCTCAATAGCGAGCTGATGAGAAGAGACCCGAAGCTGACCAATGCGGTAGTGCAGGCCAAAAGAAAGTGCCTGAGAGAGATAACTCGGTCTAGCGGGAAGCCCTGAAGCATCCAGGTGAAGAAAGTGAATGTGGTAGAACTGAAGCTTAACCCGTGAAGGATCCAGGTGAGACCAAACAGTATGTATGTATGCTCTGTAGATCTGTCGGCGAATGAATGAATGCGTCCCATTTGGGAGGTCAGACATAGATAATCCCCAGCTATGTAGAAAGTCCGAAGCATACTGAAACCATGAAGACTTAGCCCGTTGCCCGGCCAAAGTGCGAGAAGATGTAAAAGCCGCTACCACGTATCTGGAAGAATCAAGCTTCGAGATTCTGTGAATAAACGTGATGATCCTGAAAATAGCCTCGACAATCAGTGGAGGAGAAGCAAACTCCGCCAAAATAATCTCATGAGGAACGGACTGCTTGGCCCGAATCATCTGGCTAAGCATGTGAATCTGCAAACACGAGATGTCACTCCAAGTGTCTCTAGATAAGCCTGGGCACCATGACTGCTGAATATAGTGCCACTGGAGAAACAATCGAAGAAAAGAGGCGACAGCGTGTGTCTGGGTCATGCACGTAATAAGTAGAAGAAAACCTCTCCATTTGAACAAGAGCAGAGCGCCCCTTGCGGAGCCTAGCCAATGCAGCTGGTCTAAAAGAAAGCAATGGACCAGAGAAGAGAACACCCAGGTATGTGTAAGACGCCACTATCTCTAGAAGCTGTCCATCAAAATAGAACATAGTGTCTCTCATATGCTGCCCGTTGGTGTTAAACACCATAACCTTAGTCTTACCAATGTTCACCATCAGCTCCCATATCTGACCAAAAGTATACAAGGCATCCAAATGTCGCTGAAGGCCTTCAGCTGAACTAGATAGTAAAACCACATCATCTGCATAAAGAAGGATAGGGATAACAATATCTGCTAGAGGACAGCCATCTCCACCTTCTTCCCGAATGATCCGCTCAAGGTCGTCAATGAATAGAGCAAAAACGGTGGGTGATAAAGGACACCCCTGCTTTACTCCGACCGTACTATGAATATATGAAGACCATCCATCTCCATCCCGAAATCGGGCCAAAACTCTCTCATATAATGTGATGATAGCAGCAATGACCTCCTGTGAGAAACCAAGGGATGCCAAACGCTGGAGCAGCAAGTGACTCGGAACCAAATCAAATGCTTTGTGTAAGTCCACAAAGCAGCAATAGACTCTCTGTTTCCTGAACTTCGCCGCCTCGATGATACATCTCAGTATGAATATCTGGTCCGCTGTGGAGTAGCCTGCTCTAAAACCTGCCTATCCCATAGCATAAAACTCTTCTGTCTTCGCATGAGCGTTGATGATAGACTGCATAACCGAACCATAGAGCTTAGCCATAGTGTGGCTGATCATAATAGTACGATAGTTGTCTACATTCAGAGGATCACCAGCCTTAAGTATATGGTGCAAAAGGTTAGTACACCAAGGTGTGGGAAGGCCAAAAATAACAGATTGGTTAAAAACGTAGGAGATGTATGGAGCAACAATATGGGCGATAGGTTTTAGAAAGTCCATACTTAGAGAGTCAACATCAATGGCTTATGGTTTTGGCCATTTTTTATGGCGTTTTCAATCATGGACGAAGTGAAAAAGGTGAATTCTGATGGTCGCGGTGAGAGAGAGATGGAAGGGGAGTCAATTGTATAAAGTTTTGCAGCATAGTCAATCCACGATTCAATGGCAATAGGAGCTGGCATACAGGAGTTTTTAGAAAACATCTTCCAAAAGCAGGTGGAAGAAGAGGAGTCCAAGGAATCGATGAGTTTCTGTGCCAGGGACTGAAAGTACGTGGTCTTCTTCCGCAAAGTCATTCCATGGTACTCTCTTTGTTTAGATGCTAAGGTGTCGGGAGAATGATATTGAGCGTGAACAACCTACTTGTGTAGAGAGAGGCACTCATCATAATACCATCTATTGCAAGTGCGTTTATGAGATGAAAAAGTTTTTGGAGGATATGTAGTATTGGCTGAACGAAGAAGCGACTGGGATAAAAAGGCGGCTTGTTGGTCTACTGAAGATGAGAAGGGGAAATCGTCGAGCATTGTGGCCAGAGAGGAAGTGTAAGTAGGAAGACCAAGTGGAGAGAAAGAAGGACGATGGCGACGAGTGGAATGCGGTGTCGTAACAGTACCACGAGTAGCATGGCCAAGAGACAGGAGGAATAGAGAATGATCAGAGATGGTAGGGTGCATAGTATGAAAAGTATGAAGAAATGGAATCAAGGCTGGTGAGCCAATGAAGTAGTCAACAACGTTGTGTCCACCTCCGTGCGGATGACAGGTAAAAACTGATGATGATGGCCATCGAGAAAGGCCATTCAGAATGGCTAAAGAGTGAGCTTCTGCAAGTCCAATCAACTGTTTTCCAAAGTGTGTAGCTGGGGTATCTGCATCCTGATAGGTCCTGTCCAAACCCACATCCAAAACCTGAATATGTAGGAAATCACTATCTACATGAAACTCTGTCTATTGGGTGCTGGTGCGAGCATTAAAATCTCTGCAGTGCAAAGATGGCTATATCATCGAAAAGAGCCTGGAAGGGGTCACCACCATAATCTGCAAAAGCTGATGTCTGAGGTGCAAAATAACAAACTGCTATAAAGAGATCTCGAGGTAGCCCCAAGTAGCGACCAAAAACTGTAACCAAATAAATCTTGCAAATGGATCACTTTTGGCAGCTTAAAATTAGTACAATAAACCTCCCTGGTAAGACATGCGACACCACCAGAGCCACGCGTGGTTTTTTCTCTCAAGAAAGGCTTGTACGTTGAATGCCATGAATAATCCTGAATAGCTGGAAGGGGTCGATACAATGATTCATGGGTCTCTGCTAAGAGCAAAATATCACATTTCTGCAAAAAAGAGTGAAAATCCCCTGCTGAAAAAGAAGAAAGCACACCGTTACAATTCCAAAAACCCATTTGTAATGGCTGAGGGGAGAGAGAGAGAGAGAGAGAGAGAGAGAGAGAGAGAGAGAGAGAGAGAGAGAGAGAGCATGTTTTTCTTCAAAATACATTCTCAATTCTCAATTCTCATTACTGTTATTAGCTTGTTCAGATGCCCAACATATCAATGGAATCCAAAAAGTAAAATCACTTTGGTGCCAATGAGAAGCAACTAGGAAATTGAGATCATACCTTGTGAGTAATGATGAAGTGCAGAAAGAATGAGATAATTTAGGTTGATCCAGACAGAGCCCCTCCAGTATGGAGGATCATGCTCGGTATTATGTTTCATGTAAAAGGAACTGCCAAAAAACTTATTATCGTTAAATGCAATAAGGCCGCATGGTAGAATCGAGATTTGATACCTCATCCTCAGAAGCAAACAATAAAAACCGGAAAACTGAGAGAAATTGTACTTTTATACCCAATGCAAATTCTCTTTTACAGCTTTCAATAATGCATGAGTACTTATATAGGTACTGGAAATTTCTTTGACAGTACCCAATTTTGAGTACAACTGACTCACCTTGTGGTAGCAAGTGACCTCAATCCATGGTCACTCCACAGCAAGTCTTCATTGTGAATAAGCTCCAGTTGCTTGCGAAGAATAGGAGAGTCCTAAGTACAAGAATACAAGTGCAGACGTGAGTTAGAGCAGATAGGTCAAATTCTCTTACAAAAGGATCTTCTGATATAGATAAGAATCTTGTGAACATAATGTACAAAGCATCTGGAAAAATGTCATTCTCAGATCTAAGTATTGTACAACCACAGTGATCCACAGAAGCTGTCAAATAGCTCCCATAGCTATCATGTAGAGAAGAGAGGTAGGCAGGCTCTCAAGCAGTAGAAGGAAAAATGGTTACATTCTTTGTACTTACAGATGGAATTAGTTTCATGATGAATGGAAAAAGGCTAACATAGCCAAAATGAGGAACAAATTGCAATTTTGGCTGCCTAAGCACATCCCTGGTAAGCATGCTCTGGACATAGCCCGTCTGAGGATCGTGGAAGAACTTCCTTTGCAGTTGAACCTGTGGCACATTCCGTAGAGTTAATAGTCCATCTAATGTATTTATGAGAAAATTTTCCTGAAATGCTTTACTGCCATCCACAATAATCAAGGATTAGGGCTTTCTAGAGAAATCAATTTATAGTAAAGGATGACTCTGGCTGAGATTAGATCTCCTATAACCACCTTCATGAACATATTAGACTTTTCTGGGTACTTCAACCAGTTGGGGTCTTATCCTTGCTGCACCCTACTTCCAGAGACCAAATTAAACACTCCACAAGTACAACTTGAATCAAACTTAAACAGAAGACTTTGGGCCTGTAAGACGAAAATTAGCACTTAGGCCCCAAAAACTGATAGACTGAAATGGCAATGAAAAGGTATGCCAACCCTTTGCTACTAGAATTCAAAGAGGTTGAAAGTAGTTGTCAATGGCAGGAACAAAACAAAAAATAGCAAACTTGATAGTGATGTGTCGCAATCTACAATAGATAAGTTAGATAGGCAAGAGCATAATTCTTCATTACAACCTTCAGAAATAGCATCCACATCTGCTGTGGATCCTATTGAGCTTCAAACTATAGATGAGTCTATTAGGCAAAAGTTTAAGTGAATTCTTGTCCAACAAAACCTAGTCGAGTTACCCCCTAGTAGGAACATGGAACACAAAATTGAGCTGGTTCCAGGGGTAGGACCTGTTTGTCAACCTCTAAATAGAATGAGCCTTGAGAAGGAGGAAGAGGTTAGGAAGATACTCGGTTAGTATCTTAGATTAGGCTACTTAGGCCTAGTTATTCCCCCTTTGCTTCGCCGTTGGAAGCATTGTGTAATAGATCCTAACACCACAGTAGGGCAAACACTAACTGATCCACCCAACCTTGCCTACTCCCTGATATAGAGTAAGCCCCTCCTAGCCCAGTGTGAGGACTGGTAGCATGCTACTGCCAAGTGTCGGCCACATGGCACTGACGTGGCCGACTGCACGTCGGGACCCAACTGGGGGCCCTATCCTGCTGACAGGGTCCCTAGGCTGTGTTAGGCCCGCCATGGCTATGGACCATACTGGGGCACACTACTCACACTGTCTTGCCCTGTTGGTCATGTACGCTGGACACGACCCTGACTGTGGTATCTGACCTATCTGTGTTCTCTAGGGTTCGGCACTGGTTACGAGCTCGTAACACTCCCTCCCCCTTAAAAACCGTCTTGGTCCTCTAAGACAAAGTCTGGAAAAATCTTGCGAAGGACGCTGCCTCTTTCCCAAGTGGCATTCTCAACAGGCTGATCATTCCACTTAACCAGATATTCTCGGTATAGAGTATGACGAGTCTGCGTCTCTCTACTATCAAGAATTTCCTCTGGTTCATGTGGAGGTTGTTGAGGATCCAATGGGAGAACTAGAACATTGTCCCCTACCAGATTATCTGATCTGGTTAAGGCTTTTCGTAACTGACTTACATGAAAGACTGGAAAAACCTTACTGCTGTGTGGGAGTTCTAGTTCATAGGTGACCTCGCCTAGTCTCCTACTGATGGTAAAGGGACCACAATACCTTGGAGACAACTTAGCACACACTCCTGATTTGAGGGTTTTAGAGTCAACTGGGACTCTCAAGTAGACTTTCTCACCAGTGGAGAACTGCACATCCCGTCTGTGTGGATCTGCATAATGCCTGGCTCGATCCTGGGATTGTCTAATGCTACGTTTAGCATGTTCTATCATCTGGTTTAGGTCTTCTAAAAAGTTTCTAGCTGCTTCAACTTTTTCTTGTTTAAACCCTACAGCTGTGGGTGAGCGTGGCTGAAAACCGTACATCAGCATAAATGGGCTGTATCCCGTAGCTGAATGTTTGGTACTGTTGTAAGCAAACTCTAATATCGAGAGATACTCCTCCCAATTAGTCTGCCTCTTGCTGACGTATGCACGAAGCATATCCTCCAGCACTTGATTTACCCTTTCTGTTTGACCGTCCGTCTGTGGATGGTCGGTGGTACTCATATTAAGTTTAGTATGGAGATGATGGAATACTGCCTTCCAAAAATTTCCAGTAAACTTACTGTCCCGGTCGCTGACTATGCCGGAAGGTAGACCGTACAATTTAAATAGCCCGTCTACAAACAACCTCGCTAACTCTGGAGCTCTAACGGTTGTTTTGGTCGGAATAAAATGAGCCATTTTGGTCAGACGGTCAACTGTGACCCATATAGCGTCATTACCCTTTTGGGTTTTAGGCAGGCCTACTATAAAATCCATGGAGATACTCTCCCATTTACCAGCTGGTATTTCTAAGGGATGCAACAACCCTCCTGCCTTTAAACGCTCTGCTTTGTTTACTTGACATTTCTGGCAACTGGTTACATACTGGTGGACGTCCTTTTTCATACTGGGCCAGAAAAATTGCCTACGAAGAAGCTCATAGGTCTTCTGTATGCCTGGGTGTCCCGCGCTAGGATTGTCATGACATTCATATAGGACCTTGTTACGAGCTCGTAACCAGTGCCGAACCCTAGAGAACACAGATAGGTCAGATACCACAGTCAGGGTCGTGTCCAGCGTACATGACCAACAGGGCAACACAGTGTGAGTAGTGTGCCCCAGCACGGTCCATAGCCATGGCGGGCCTAACACAGCCTAGGGACCCTGTCAGCAGGATAGGGCCCCCAGTTGGGTCCCGACGTGCAGTCGGCCACGTCAGTGCCACGTGGCCGACACTTGGCAGTAGCATGCTACCAGTCCTCACACTGGGCTAGGAGGGGCTTACTCTATATCAGGGAGTAGGCAAGGTTGGGTGGATCAGTTAGTGTTTGCCCTACTGTGGTGTTAGGATCTATTACACTGGTATCAGAGCCATCTCCATCCTAGGGAGTTCAGGACAGCAGTAGAGAAAGCTATCAGAAGATAGGAAAGATTTCTCAGATTCTCAGGAAAGAATTGAGGAGGAAAATCGCTGTAGGAACAGCTTTCAAATCCTTGAAATTTGCTGGGAATTTACAGTTGTTTGAGGCACAATCCCTTGTAGAAGCTCAGCGCTGAAAAATCAGGGATTTACCCTTGATTTTTATGTATCAGTTGTGGATTTTTGAGCACATTTTATATAGAAAACGTGGAGCAGGTCCAGCGCTGCCAAATTGGGTGGAAACTTCGAATTTGGAGTGAAATTTTCTGGAATTTGGAGCGGATCTGAGACAGAATCGTGGGTGCAGGTCCAGCGCTGAAGGTCTTTGGCAGGAACCACAAGTTTGCAACTGTTTTGGGTCCTAAAACGGGAATTTTGGAGCAAAAAGTATACACCTCAGACAGCGAGGGAAGGGGCCAAGACGATCAGAAGTTTGTTTCTTTTTCTTGGTACCTTGATCTCTGATTTTTCCGGACAGCAGATCTGAAAGCAGTGGAGGAAGAGCTGAAAGGGCTTTTCTTGATTCTTTCTTTGGAAGTACAGTCCTCAGAAACAGCTAAGTCATCTTTCCTTTCCCTTGTACAGTTGTAAATTAGTCTTTTAGACTTTTTTCCTTCAGAAGTTAAGGTAGCTCTCTTTCAGTTTCGAAGATGACCACTCCTCAGGGACCTGATCAACCCCAGGAGAGAGGCTTCGACGAACTTGAAACAGAAGCCTTGGCTTACAGAAAAGGGAAGGAACCCATGGAAGTGGAAGAACAGGAACAGTTCGCCGAAGAACTCGACGAACTGGTTACCAAGGAGCAGTTCCTCCAATTGGTAACAGAAGTGGATGAACTGAAGTTGGCATTAGCCAATTTCAAGTCCAGTGTGGACGACTCGTTCGCTGAACTCAAAAACTTGTTTTTGAGTTCCGCGAAAGGAAGCCTTCCCTCCACTTCTCAGTTATCCCCTTCTCCACTTCCATCAGTTTCGGGTGAGACTTTACGGTCTCACCCCAGTGTTTTTAAAGATTTAAAGCCTCCTACTTTTAATGGGGAAGAGAAGGATAGAAATGCAGATATTCTACAAACCTTCCTCAGCAAATGGAAGAACATTCATGCTCTTAAACAGACCCCTGACCATTTGCAAGCAATTGAGGCCAGTCTTTCTTTAGGGCCTATGGCCTATAAGTGGTGGTTAAATCTCCAGGAGACTGGGCAGACTCCCCGGTCATGGAAAGCTTTTGAAGAAGCTTTCCTAAGAGAATTTCTACCAGAGAATGAACTTGATAGAGCTTGGGAAGCCTGGGAAAGAACAGTAATGGACAAGTCCCTCATCCAATATATCTCGCAGTATCGAGAGGCAATTTTAAAGATTAAAAATATGGATGACTATCAAAAAATCAGGGGATTTGTCCGTGGCCTCAAAGATGAATATAAAGTAGAGGTCCAGAGAAACTCGCCTACTACCCTTGAGCAAGCTCTCAGATATGCTCAAATCTATGATGATTCAGTGGGTAGGAAGAGAGCGAGACAGCAACCACTTTCTGAGCAGCTTCCTCAGAAAGACTTTCAATTTAAAAAGAAATTTTTAAAAAGAAAGAAAGAAGATAAATTTAAAGGTGAAGCTCCTCAGAAACGCCCTTCACACATACAGCCCTTAAAACCAGATGATTTTGAGAAAGCCAAACAAGAACGTTTGTGCTTTGTGTGTATGGGCAAGGGACACACAGTCAGACAGTGTCCCAAGGGGCCTTTCACTAAAAAAGATAAAAAACAAGTTCATCTTGTTCAGACTGTATGTTTCCCCAGTGACTCGGCAGCTTCCGAGATCAAAGTGTATCATGAAGATCATGAACACTGTTGCCAGCTGACCTCTGCAATGCTAGCGAGACCCTTCAGCTTTGGGCCGCATGACCTAGTACGTATGCATGGGAAAGTTGGTAACCAGTCAGTAAGAGTCATGGTTGATGATGGGGCAACCCATAATTTCATCAACCACACCCTGGTTAAAAAGCTTAAACTACCAGAAGTACCTAGTCAGCATAGGTACATAGTTTCATTAGCTAAGGGTGAAGATAAAAAAATATGGGAAACTATGGTAAGTAAGTTAAATCTTGGTATTCAGGGGTACCAAGATCAAATAAACTTTCAGATAATGCACCTGGATCGAACAGACATTGTTCTCGGGAGAGATTGGCTCTACAGTTTAGGACCTTCCCTCCACAGAAACTATCAGGAGAACACCCTCAGCTTTCAGTATAAAGGCCGAGAGATCCAGTTGCATGGGGAGCATGATGTTCCCAACAGCCCTATGGTCTGCAGTTCAGAGCTCTGTCAGCTAATCGGAGACGAAGACCGTCAGGTATTCTTATGTGACTTTCAGTTTATTCCTGAAGTTTCTATTTCCAGTTCTATTCAGCAGAAAATCAGTAAATTAGAAACTTTATTGTCTAAATTTAAAGATGTTTTTCCTGAAGATTTGCCACATGGTTTACCACCTAGCAGAGAGGTAGATCATGTAATAAACCTAGTACCAGGTACAGCACCTGTTTCTAAACCTCCGTATCGGGTCAGCCGAACAGAGGATGAAGAAATAACTAGGCAGTTAACAGACTATCTTGGGAAAGGCCAAATTCAGACCAGTAGTTCACCATGGGCCTCACCAGTCCTATTGGTGAAAAAGAAAGAGGGGTCTATGCGTCTTTGCGTAGATTACAGAGCCCTCAATAAAGTCACAATTAAGAATAAATACCCTATGCCTCGGGCAGACGAGTTGTTTGATCAACTCGACGGGGCTAAGTTTTTCAGTAAAATAGACCTCAGAACGGGATATCATCAAGTCCGTATAAAATCGGAAGATGTCTCGAAAACAGCTTTTAGGACTCGTCACGGTCATTATGAGTTTAAGGTGATGCCATTTGGGCTCACAAATGCTCCAGCTACCTTTATGACCTTGATGAACAGTGTCCTCAGACCATACTTGGGTAAGTTTGTGGTCGTATTTTTAGATGACATCCTCGTCTACAGCAAAACGAGGAAGGAGCATCTAAAACACCTCAGAAAGGTGTTTCGACTGCTCAGAAAGCATAAGCTTTATGCTAAACAATCCAAGTGTGAATTCTTCGTTGAAGAAGTAGCATATTTGGGTCACATTATCTCTTCAGATGGGATTAAGATGGACCCAAATAAGGTTAAAGCCATACTCAGTTGGCTGAGACCTCAGAATATTTTGGAACTTCAAATCTTTCTTGGTCTGGCGGGATATTACAGACGATTTGTCAAGGAATATGCTCAGATAGCAATCCCTATGACAAATCTTCTTAAGGGGAAGGGAAAGGAGTTCATTTGGGAGTCTGCACAACAGGAGAGCTTTGATGCTCTCAAAACAGCCTTAGCTACAGCACCAGTCTTAAAAGTCGTCGACCCCAATCAGCCATTTGTGGTCGAAACAGATGCTAGCGACTTTGCAGTAGGCGCTGTGCTAACTCAGGGTGGACGACCAGTTGCGTTCGAGAGCAAAAAACTCGAGCCAGCTCAGACTAGGTACAGTGCCTATGAAAAGGAACTCTTTTCTATAGTCCATGCCCTTAAGACTTGGAGGCATTATTTTTATGGTGCCAACTTTGAGGTCCTGACAGACCATGAGAGTCTCAGATACCTTTGCAATCAACCTGAGCTTAGAGGTCGGAAAGCTCGTTGGGCAGAGTTGATGCAAGAGTTTGACATGTCTATCAGATATAGGCGTGGAAAATTCAATACAGTAGCAGATGCCCTTAGCAGAATGCCTATGATAAACGAGCTGAGTTTTACTCAGATTCGTAATGAGTTACTCGAGTCCTTGAGAGGGAAATGCCAGCATGATGCATTCTTCTCTATTATCTGGAACTCAGTCCAGAACAGACAGTTACAGACTCCAGAACCAGTTCCCGGGGCTGGTGCCAGTTCATCCAAGAATACGGCAGCTTCCGTTGAGGATGATGATGAGTCCGAGTATACGTCGTCAGATGACGTTGAGGATTCTGAGCCTGTATTACCCAAGCAAACCCCAGTGGTTGAGGGTCAGTTGACTCAAGGATTCAAATGGAAACAGTATTCCATTCAGGATGAGTACTTGCTCTATAGAGATAGAGTATGTGTCCCCAATTCAGAGGATTATAGGCAGCAGGTCCTATATGAATGTCATGACAATCCTAGCGCGGGACACCCAGGCATACAGAAGACCTATGAGCTTCTTCGTAGGCAATTTTTCTGGCCCAGTATGAAAAAGGACGTCCACCAGTATGTAACCAGTTGCCAGAAATGTCAAGTAAATAAAGCAGAGCGTTTAAAGGCAGGAGGGTTGTTGCATCCCTTAGAAATACCAGCTGGTAAATGGGAGAGTATCTCCATGGATTTTATAGTAGGCCTGCCTAAAACCCAAAAGGGTAATGACGCTATATGGGTCACAGTTGACCGTCTGACCAAAATGGCACATTTTATTCCGACCAAAACAACCGTTAGAGCTCCAGAGTTAGCGAGGTTGTTTGTAGACGGGCTATTTAAATTGTACGGTCTACCTTCCGGCATAGTCAGCGACCGGGACAGTAAGTTTACTGGAAATTTTTGGAAGGCAGTATTCCATCATCTCCATACTAAACTTAATATGAGTACCACTGACCATCCACAGACGGACAGTCAAACAGAAAGGGTAAATCAAGTGCTGGAGGATATGCTTCGTGCATACGTCAGCAAGAGGCAGACTAATTGGGAGGAGTATCTCTCAATATTAGAGTTTGCTTACAACAGTACCAAACATTCAGCTACGGGATACAGCCCATTTATGCTGATGTACGGTTTTCAGCCACGCTCACCCACAGCTGTAGGGTTTAAACAAGAAAAAGTTGAAGCAGCCAGAAACTTTTTAGAAGACCTAAACTAGATGATAGAACATGCTAAGCGTAGCATTAGACAATCCCAGGATCGAGCCAGGCATTATGCAGATCCACACAGACGGGATGTGCAGTTCTCCACTGGTGAGAAAGTCTACTTGAGAGTCCCAGTTGACTCTAAAACCCTCAAATCAGGAGTGTGTGCTAAGTTGTCTCCAAGGTATTGTGGTCCCTTTACCATCAGTAGGAGACTAGGCGAGGTCACCTATGAACTAGAACTCCCACACAGTAGTAAGGTTTTTCCAGTCTTTCATGTAAGTCAGTTACGAAAAGCCTTAACCAGATCAGATAATCTGGTAGGGGACAGTGTTCTAGTTCTCCCATTGGATCCTCAACAACCTCCACATGAACCAGAGGAAATTCTTGATAGTAGAGAGACGCAGACTCGTCATACTCTATACCGAGAATATCTGGTTAAGTGGAATGATCAGCCTGTTGAGAATGCCACTTGGGAAAGAGGCAGCGTCCTTCGCAAGATTTTTCCAGACTTTGTCTTAGAGGACCAAGACGGTTCTTAAGGGGGAGGGAGTGTTACGAGCTCGTAACCAGTGCCGAACCCTAGAGAACACAGATAGGTCAGATACCACAGTCAGGGTCGTGTCCAGCGTACATGACCAACAGGGCAAGACAGTGTGAGTAGTGTGCCCCAGCACGGTCCATAGCCATGGCGGGCCTAACACAGCCTAGGGACCCTGTCAGCAGGATAGGGCCCCCAGTTGGGTCCCGACGTGCAGTCGGCCACGTCAGTGCCACGTGGCCGACACTTGGCAGTAGCATGCTACCAGTCCTCACACTGGGCTAGGAGGGGCTTACTCTATATCAGGGAGTAGGCAAGGTTGGGTGGATCAGTTAGTGTTTGCCCTACTGTGGTGTTAGGATCTATTACAGACCTGCTGCCTATAATCCTCTGAATTGGGGACACATACTCTATCTCTATAGAGCAAGTACTCATCCTGAATGGAATACTCTTTCCATTTGAATCCTTGAGTCAACTGACCCTCAACCACTGGGGTTTGCTTGGGTAATACAGGCTCAGAATCCTCAACGTCATCTGATGACGTATACTCGGACTCATCATCATCCTCAACGGAAGCTGCCGTATTCTTGGATGAACTGGCACCAGCCCCGGGAACTGGTTCTGGAGTCTGTAACTGTCTGTTCTGGACTGAGTTCCAGATAATAGAGAAGAATGCATCATGCTGGCATTTCCCTCTCAAGGACTCGAGTAACTCATTACGAATCTGAGTAAAACTCAGCTCGTTTATCATAGGCATTCTGCTAAGGGCATCTGCTACTGTATTGAATTTTCCACGCCTATATCTGATAGACATGTCAAACTCTTGCATCAACTCTGCCCAACGAGCTTTCCGACCTCTAAGCTCAGGTTGATTGCAAAGGTATCTGAGACTCTCATGGTCTGTCAGGACCTCAAAGTTGGCACCATACAAATAATGCCTCCAAGTCTTAAGGGCATGGACTATAGAAAAGAGTTCCTTTTCATAGGCACTATACCTAGTCTGTGCTGGCTCGAGTTTTTTACTCTCGAACGCAACTGGTTGTCCACCCTGAGTTAGCACAGCACCTACTGCAAAGTCGCTAGCATCTGTTTCGACCACAAATGGTTGATTGGGGTCGACGACCTTTAAAACTGGTGCTGTAGCTAAGGCTGTTTTGAGAGCATCAAAGCTCTCCTGTTGTGCGGACTCCCAAATGAACTCCTTTCCCTTCCCCTTAAGGAGATTTGTCATAGGGACTGCTGTCTGAGCATATTCCTTGACAAATCGTCTGTAATATCCCGCCAGACCAAGAAAGATTTGAAGTTCCAAAATATTCTGAGGTCTCAGCCAACTGAGTATGGCTTTAACCTTATTTGGGTCCATCTTAATCCCATCTGAAGAGATAATGTGACCCAAATATGCTACTTCTTCAACGAAGAATTCACACTTGGATTGTTTAGCATAAAGCTTATGCTTTCTGAGCAGTCGAAACACCTTTCTGAGGTGTTTTAGATGCTCCTTCCTCGTTTTGCTGTAGACGAGGATGTCATCTAAAAATACGACTACAAACTTACCCAAGTATGGTCTGAGGACACTGTTCATCAAGGTCATAAAGGTAGCTGGAGCATTTGTGAGCCCAAATGGCATCACCTTAAACTCATAATGACCGTGACGAGTCCTAAAAGCTGTTTTCGAGACATCTTCCGATTTTATACGGACTTGATGATATCCCGTTCTGAGGTCTATTTTGCTGAAAAACTTAGCCCCGTCGAGTTGATCAAACAACTCGTCTGCCCGAGGCATAGGGTATTTATTCTTAATTGTGACTTTATTGAGGGCTCTGTAATCTACGCAAAGACGCATAGACCCCTCCTTCTTTTTCACCAATAGGACTGGTGAGGCCCATGGTGAACTACTGGTCTGAATTTGGCCTTTCCCAAGATAGTCTGTTAACTGCCTAGTTATTTCTTCATCCTTTGTTCGGCTGACCCGATACGGAGGTTTAGAAACAGGTGCTGTACCTGGTACTAGGTTTATTACATGATCTACCTCTCTGCTAGGTGGTAAACCATGTGGCAAATCTTCAGGAAAAACATCTTTAAATTTAGACAATAAAGTTTCTAATTTACTGATTTTCTGCTGAATAGAACTGGAAATAGAAACTTCAGGAATAAACTGAAAGTCACATAAGAATACCTGATGGTCTTCGTCTCCGATTAGCTGACAGAGCTCTGAACTGCAGACCATAGGGCTGTTGGGAACATCATGCTCCCCATGCAACTGGATCTCTCGGCTTTTATACTGAAAGCTGAGGGTGTTCTCCTGATAGTTTCTGTGGAGGGAAGGTCCTAAACTGTAGAGCCAATCTCTCCCGAGAACAATGTCTGTTCGATCCAGGTGCATTATCTGAAAGTTTATTTGATCTTGGTACCCCTGAATACCAAGATTTAACTTACTTACCATAGTTTCCCATATTTTTTTATCTTCACCCTTAGCTAATGAAACTATGTACCTATGCTGACTAGGTACTTCTGGTAGTTTAAGCTTTTTAACCAGGGTGTGGTTGATGAAATTATGGGTTGCCCCATCATCAACCATGACTCTTACTGACTGGTTACCAACTTTCCCATGCATACGTACTAGGTCATGCGGCCCAAAGCTGAAGGGTCTCGCTAGCATTGCAGAGGTCAGCTGGCAACAGTGTTCATGATCTTCATGATACACTTTGATCTCGGAAGCTGCCGAGTCACTGGGGAAACATACAGTCTGAACAAGATGAACTTGTTTTTTATCTTTTTTAGTGAAAGGCCCCTTGGGACACTGTCTGACTGTGTGTCCCTTGCCCATACACACAAAGCACAAACGTTCTTGTTTGGCTTTCTCAAAATCATCTGGTTTAAAGGGCTGTATGAGTGAAGGGCGTTTCTGAGGAGCTTCACCTTTAAATTTATCTTCTTTCTTTCTTTTTAAAAATTTCTTTTTAAATTGAAAGTCTTTCTGAGGAAGCTGCTCAGAAAGTGGTTGTTGTCTCGCTCTCTTCCTACCCACTGAATCATCATAGATTTGAGCATATCTGAGAGCTTGCTCAAGGGTAGTAGGCGAGTTTCTCTGGACCTCTACTTTATATTCATCTTTGAGGCCACGGACAAATCCCCTGATTTTTTGATAGTCATCCATATTTTTAATCTTTAAAATTGCTTCTCGATACTGCGAGATATATTGGATGAGGGACTTGTCCATTACTGTTCTTTCCCAGGCTTCCCAAGCTCTATCAAGTTCATTCTCTGGTAGAAATTCTCTTAGGAAAGCTTCTTCAAAAGCTTTCCATGACCGGGGAGTCTGCCCAGTCTCCTGGAGATTTAACCACCACTTATAGGCCATAGGCCCTAAAGAAAGACTGGCCTCAATTGCTTGCAAATGGTCAGGGGTCTGTTTAAGAGCATGAATGTTCTTCCATTTGCTGAGGAAGGTTTGTAGAATATCTGCATTTCTATCCTTCTCTTCCCCATTAAAAGTAGGAGGCTTTAAATCTTTAAAAACACTGGGGTGAGACCGTAAAGTCTCACCCGAAACTGATGGAAGTGGAGAAGGGGATAACTGAGAAGTGGAGGGAAGGCTTCCTTTCGCGGAACTCAAAAACAAGTTTTTGAGTTCAGCGAACGAGTCGTCCACACTGGACTTGAAATTGGCTAATGCCAACTTCAGTTCATCCACTTCTGTTACCAATTGGAGGAACTTCTCCTTGGTAACCAGTTCGTCGAGTTCTTCGGCGAACTGTTCCTGTTCTTCCACTTCCATGGGTTCCTTCCCTTTTTTATAAGCTAAGGCTTCTGTTTCAAGTTCGTCGAAGCCTCTCTCCGGGGGTTGATCAGGTCCCTGAGGAGTGGTCATCTTCGGAACTGAAAGAGAGCTACCTTAACTTCTGAAGGAAAAAAAGTCTAAAAGACTAATTTACAACTGTACAAGGAGGGAAAGAAAACTTAGCTCTTTCTGAGAACTGTACTTCCACAGAGAGAATCAAGAAAAGCCCTTTCAGCTCTTCCTCCACTGCTTTCAGATCTGCTGTCCGGAAAAATCAGAGATCAAGGTACCAAGAAAAAGAAACAAACTTCTGATCGTCTTGGCCCCTTCCCTCGCTGTCTGAGGTGTATACTTTTTGCTCCAAAATTCCCGTTTTAGGACCCAAAACAGTTGCAAACTTGTGGTTCCTGCCAAAGACCTTCAGCGCTGGACCTGCACCCACGATTCTGTCTCAGATCCTCTCCAAATTCCAGAAAATTTCACTCCAAATTCGAAGTTTCCACCCAATTTGGCAGCGCTGGACCTGCTCCACGTTTTCTATTTAAAATGTGCTCAAAAATCCACAACTGATACATAAAAATCAAGGGTAAATCCCTGATTTTTCAGCGCTGAGCTTCTACAAGGGATTGTGCCTCAAACAACTGTAAATTCCCAGCAAATTTCAAGGATTTGAAAGCTGTTCCTACAGCGATTTTCCTCCTCAATTCTTTCCTGAGAATCTGAGAAATCTTTCCTATCTTTTGATAGCTTTCTCTACTGCTGTCCTGAACTCCCTAGGATGGAGATGGCTCTGATACCAGTGTAATAGATCCTAACACCACAGTAGGGCAAACACTAACTGATCCACCCAACCTTGCCTACTCCCTGATATAGAGTAAGCCCCTCCTAGCCCAGTGTGAGGACTGGTAGCATGCTACTGCCAAGTGTCGGCCACATGGCACTGACGTGGCCGACTGTACGTCGGGACCCAACTGGGGGCCCTATCCTACTGACAGGGTCCCTAGGCTGTGTTAGGCCCGCCATGGCTATGGACCATGCTGGGGCACACTACTCACACTGTCTTGCCCTGTTGGTCATGTACGCTGGACACGACCCTGACTGTGGTATCTGACCTATCTGTGTTCTCTAGGGTTCGGCACTGGTTACGAGCTCGTAACACATTGCATGGCACAAAGGTGTTCAACAAGATAGATCTTAAGAGTGGCTACCATGAGATCAATATCAAAGAGTCTGATGTGCCGAAGATGGCATTTCGTATGCGCTTTGGACATTATGAGTTCTTGGTCATGCCTTATGATTTACCAATAGGAGCAGTACTATTGCGAAATGGGAAAGCAAAGCCTGCGGCTTTTAAAATCAAGAAATTGACTGATGCACAAGAAAGATATTCTACTCATGAAAAGGAGCTTTCAAGTTGTAGATGCTTTGAGTCATATTTATGAAGCGAATGCACTTTCCTTAACAAGGATCTCTATGTATTTTTATCTTTCGCTAAAAGTTCTTTGTAAGAAAGATCTAAATATTGGTCCTATATGTCAAAGAGTACTAGCTGGGTACACAAGGCTATTGGATTTGAGTCGCAAGGTGTTCAGATTAGAACGAAAGATAAAAAGGTAGAGGATAGCTTTTCCATACGTAACAGATTATTATTCCATGATGGGAAAGTGTGTGACCAAGTGACGTTGTTATTCAAAATAAAATATTATTTGTCATGACCCACCTTGTGTTGGTCACCCAACGAGGATACATAGAACATTAGATTTGGTGCAAAAGAACTTCTTTTGGCCAAAGATGAATCCTTTTTGTAGAATGTTACGTTGTGAAGTGTAAATAGTGCCAGGTGGCTAAAACCAATTGCTTGAAAGGTGGCTAAAACCAATTGCTTGAAAGTTGGAGGACTGTTGTTGCCATTGAAAAATTCCATCTAAAAGGTGGGAGAGTATTTCCATGAATTTTGTAGTTGGTCTTCCTAGGACGTTGAAAGGTAATGATGCTATTTTTTATTGTCTTACCAAGTTAGCTACCTTTATTCTGTGAAAGGCTTCCAACTCAAGTTCTAGTGAGATGGTGACACTTGTCACAAAATGTAAGGATTGGAAATTTGCTAGTAATGCATCCAAATCCACATCTCATTGGCTCATGAGGTCCAGTCATGTTAAAAGGTGTAGATCATGAGGCCAATCACATTAAGAGGTGTAAATCATGTGGCCCAATCATGTTAAGAGGTGCACATCATGAGGCCCAATCATATTCTGAGGTGCACATCATGAGGACCAATCATCTTGTGAGGTGCAAATCATGAGGACCAATCATGCTATGAGGTGCAATCCATGACCAATCATTGGTTTTTACATGTGTTTTCGAAGCAAGAACTCGAGCTACTACTATATGGAAGTGAGCTCTCATTGTACACTTAACTTTTTGAGAGACAATCTAATTTTTGACTTGCATACTCTTTGGATTTTCTCTCTTTACCCGAGAGCTTGCTTATTTTCTCTCTCTACCCGAGAGCAAGGTGAATTTTACTTAGTTTTTTCAAGGCCATGTAAGAAACTTGCTTGACTTTGGATGATGATAACTTTTTGTGTGATAGAGCTCTTGACTAGATTCAAAGTGTGTTAGATAGGTCTTGAAAATCTGAGTTGATCTAGCCTTGATTGATTTTCTGCAAACTCTCATGCATGTAGGTCTTGATAGATCTTAGCAAGGTCCATAAATCCTCATTTTTAACATAATTAGCGGAAGAATCAATACTAAGAAAGGTAAAAGGAAAATTATGAATCAAGACGAATATATGCCGCTAGGCAAGATTGATGGTAGCATCTCCTAAGGAAGCAGACCAATCAACACCAAGAATGATATCGTGTCACTCGATGTACCTTCTGTCACTAACTTGGGAGGAAGATACCAAGCTACGACGTAGCAATCTCTGTTAAATCTCCATGAAGGCATACTCAAATATAGCATGCTGGCTCACCAATAAAATTGTTAGATGCAAAGAGTCCCATCCAAGATAAGCCAGACACCCTTATTCCTCCCTTGTAACTAGTTGCATCCTCATAAAGATGAACCTTAATAATATAAAAAATAAGAGGGGACTCTCTTCATGTTCTCATGGGGCTCCGTGAACAAGAAAATGTTACATCACTAATATAACGTCTCAGGTTTTATCTTTTACATGCTAGATAGATGCCATAGCAATAAATTCAAGCCTACCCAGAGTGTGGATCGGTTAGTCAAAGGCCTCCCATTCACCTTGCATAATTGGATTCCTAGGGTAGGTGTCCCAAGACCAAACAACTCAGCCTTTTGCTTTGCCTTCTCCACGATCTAAATGCACATGAGGTTCAAGTTCAACATACATGAGCTATAAAAAGCCAATGGGTGGCCCCCACCCCAATTTGGACTACACCATTTTCCCACTTTCAATCTGAAATCATCAAAATTGACCACTTGCCTTTGATATTTGCAATTATAAACCTTTGACTTAACTCTTCATTCAGTGGATTGGACTACTCTAGGTAACTTGCATCTTCCTTTCAAAGTACCTTTCCATATCTCTTTTCCCAAAATCATCACCATCAAGTATTCAAACAATGAACTTTTTTTTTTCCGATCATCTAAAATCTACTTTTTCGTATGTTGCATCTATGCCATAGGCGCATTGCTACCCTTCAGTAGGGAGGACTCTTGTAAAACATGATGAGTATTTCAAGAGATTTCCACTCCTCAATACCTTGTGTATTAAGTAGCACCCATTTCAGCCCCATAAGAACTTTGCCATTGTTCAACTTTTGGATTGAGAATGCTTAAGACATTATTCTGGACTTATATTGTCTTGGCCAAAAGAAGAACATCTTGCAATAAGTAAGAGCTTGACCACATAATACATCAACTTGGCAACTCTTCCTCCTTTCAAACCCTTCTTCAAGCTTGTCTAAGTCTAATGACCGAAGGAAGAGTCCACAACATTGTCAGAGTTCAGCCATAACCAATTAGAGATCAAACGTAAGTCATCGTTTTATTGTATAATTGTCCTACTAAATGTGTCAACTCTTTTGACACCAAAATTTCTCCCATCTACTCCCCATTATTTCTTGTAACTAGCATGCTTTATGAAAGTTTACACAAGTACAAATAATCCTTTGCCAGTATTCCAATTCTCCTCCATAATAGCTTTTGAAGTGACTAAATGCTCCACCATAGAGTGTATCTTTCAAAACCAATCATCTAGCAGTTGGCAACCTAATTATTAAGTTTCTTCTCACAATGTCCCCCAAAGATTTGCCAAAGTGTGGCCTTTGTTCCCATTTGTGACAAAAGGAATATGCTTTATAGAGATGGTCAACAATACAAATTGCTTGGTTTCCATTCTTAGGATGACTACCAACTTGCCTTTGATAAGCAATCTCGATGGAGCCTCTTCAAGGGTTATGTAGAAGCTATTATAGTTCTTCATGAGGTTGAGAAAAATCACAACAAGCTTCTTCCCAAATAGTCACGACACATATTGTGCACCAAGCTATTACAAAGTCTTCCAATAATACCAACATGTGTACTGCCAACCTACATTCCTTTCCACCATTATAGGATGTTAATCAACACATTGACCTACTTTCATGGAGAATTTGTCTCTCTTAGTTTCAGATTATCTGCCCAAGTTTGAGCCAAAGGAGGTTCAACGACAAGTGTATGACTTATTGTAGAGATGTTTCATTATACTTAGAGAGAGTAAGTGTTGTGCACTTGTTTTGCTTGATAAAAAGATGGTGCCAAGCATTTACCTACTAATTAATGAGCTCTTAACAAATTTTCTTTTCGGAATAGATATTTGATAGGTTGAATGTTGGAATGTAAATGGAATTGATTACATTACCATAGGTTACTTTGACCCAAAAGGTCGAGAGTTGTGTAACCATGGTCATTTATTATATTAGGCCTACTAAACTTAGAGTTAGCTAAGTTAGTATGAAATTAACTTGGTAGGGACTCATGAGTCCACTAGGCCTAATTGGGACATTAAGTACCCCAACTTGACATATTGGAGGTACCTTATTCTTTCTATGTAACTTATAGAAAGTTGGATAGCCAATAGTCAAGTAGTTGGATAGCCAATAGTCATGAAATTAGATAGTCATCTTGGACTATATATATGTGTGCATCCCATTTGTATGAGATACTTTTGTAAGCAATATTGACTATTCTCCTTGGCTGTCCACGAGTTTCTACAAGAGGGTTTCTAGCCATCTCTTTCTTTCCTTTGAGAATGCTTTGTGTGATTGAATAGTTAAGATTCTGGATCCTTAGGCTTCTATTTCCTACATGGTATCAGAGCCTTTAGGTGTCATATTGCTTGCAAGAGGGCGCCCAATAGGAAGCTATCTTCTTCCCCTTTTGGTAGCTGAAAATCATCAAGCTGTTGATTTTTGCAAGAGAAGAATCTGTTCATCTTCTTATAGCTTTTTTGCAAGAAATTGCAGGGCACCTTCACCTATTTGAGAGCTAGCAGTAGGGCGCCCATGCTCAAACCAATTGCATGTGATCTTGACTCAATTACATGCTGAAAATTTCAGATTTACTTCTTAAATGAAGATACATGTGTTTTACATTTCTTGCTGAAATTTCCCTATTGGTGAGCTTGGAATAGGGCACTACCATCAGCTCTATATGCACATAGTGTGCACTTTTAGCCACAAACTTCCGGTTTTGGTTTAGGCTTCATTTGAAATCTACCTATTTGTGAGCATTCTGTTTTTTGTGCAGAAATCAGCCACCTATTTCATTACTTGTTGAGCAAATTGCATGTGGAGTATGCAATCTATTGTGCTCATAATTTCAACTTTGAGGTTGCTGCCCTTTGAGTAGATTTTGACTTGGAAAGTCTATTTCCTATCTACTACAAGCTGATTTTTCTGTTATGGCTAAAGAATCGGAGTCTATTGGTTCTTTATTTAATGAAGATAGGCTGGATGGCACAAACTATTCCTTGTGGTGCTACATGATAAAGAACCTTCTAATTGCTAAAGGTTTGTGGGAAGTAGTTAATGGTGACGAAGAGAGGCCGCCTACCTTGGCACCTATTACACCATCTAGAACAACTACTTCTTCATCTACGGAGGTGTCTTCCGATGAGCAAAAGAAGTGGGATCAACGAGATGCACAATCTATCCTTCCTCATATTAGATCATGCAAAACTTCCAAAAGTGCTTGGGAGACTCTTGTCAAGATGTTTCAAGTAAAGAATGTGGCAAAAGTGGTGTATCTTCAAAATCAACTTTCTATCTTGAAGATGCAAGAAGGTGATTTGCTTACAAACCACTTGACGAAGATCAAGGATCTTTGAGAGGAGCTTCTTAATATTGATGAGGTGATTGAGAACTCATAATTTGTATCTATTACTCTCAACTCTCTTCCTAATTCTTACCTTCCATTTGTGTCATCATTGAGCATTTCTCTTAGGGGACAACAAATCTCCTTCGACGAACTTGTTGGCGTACTTCTTCAAGAAGAGCAAACAAGGATCAACTTTGGTGAACAAGAAGATCAAGCTTTCTTTGCAAAAGGAAAAGGCAAAGGCAAAGGCAAGTGGAAAGGGAAGCCTTCTTTCAACACTTCCAAAGATGATCAAAAATCTAAGGAAGCTCAAGATCAAGGCTCCAAGAAGAAAGGTAAGTGCCACTATTGCAAGAAGTTTGGGCATCACGTCAAAGGAAAGAGGCTTGCAAAGGAAAAAGAGAAAGGTAACGATACAAGTACCGCAATCATTACTTTGGAACAACAATTTGAAAAGGAGGATAATCTTTTCAATAATGATTATGCTTTTGTCACTAATAATCTCATGTCTCCTAAAGATGAGATTTTTGCCACTTCAAATCTTGTTGGTTTTTTCAGCAGAAAACAACTCATCTTCGGCTTTACAAGTTGCTGTTTTTTCATCTATTGATTGGGTGATTGATAGCAGTGCCACACGCCATATGACTTATCACAAAGAAGTCTTCACAAAGCTTGTAAAAGTGCATGATGGAAGCAAAGTTCAAGGTGTTGATAACACCTCTTATCCTATAAAAGGTATTGGAGTGATCCCCATTATCTTACCCAATGGTGAGGAGAAGTACATTCGTAATGTACTTTATGTTCCAAAAATAAAAAAGAATCTCATTTCGGTGTCTACAATTATGAACCAAGGATTGGTTGTGGAATCCAAAGAAGACAAACGTCTTATCAAAGACCCAAAGAGATCTCTTATGATCATTGCTTCGGGAACATTACGTGGTGGATTGTTCCTTATGGATACCTATGAGCGAAGAGCTTCATCATCTTTAGGTGTAAGTACTTTGTTACTTTTATTGATGACCTTTCAAGATTTACATGGATTTATCCTATGAAGGCAAAATCTGAAGTTTTTCAACGCTTTAAGGATTTTCTAGCAATGATAGAAAATCAGTTTGGGAACTCTTTGAAGATCTTGCGTACCGACCGAGGAGGGGAATATATAAAGAATACGTTCGGTACTTATCTTCAAAGCAAAGGTATCCATCATCGAATGGCAACCCCTTACACACCTCAACAAAATGGTGTTGCCGAAAGAAAGAATCGCACTATCATGGAGATGGCTCGATGCATGCTCAAGACAAAGGGCTTACCTCACAAGTTTTGGGTTGAAGCGGTTATAACGGCAACTTACATTAGTAATCGGTGTCCTACTATAGCCTTGAAGGTATTAACTCCTTATGAAGTTTGGTATGGTAAGAAGCCTACTGTTTCTCACTTACGCATCATTGGTTGCACGGCTTATGCTTTCATTCCCGATAAGCTAAGAACCAAGCTTGATGATAAAGGAGTTAAATGCATATTTGTTGGCTATAGTAGTGAAAGCAAAGGCTATAGGTTGTTTAATATGGATACTAATAGAATCATAGTGAGTCGTGATGTTCATTTTGATGAAAAAACCTCCTATGATGTTTCACCCACTCATGTCATGAAAGGGGACTTCCCCCATGATGCATATCTTGGAATATTTCCAGATTTGGTTTTGCCATCTAATCATGAAGATAAGGGACTGCCATCAACTTCTAGTGGACAGCCCACTACTTCTTCAATTTTGCAGCAAGATGAACTCCTATTTATGGTGAAGAGCAGCCTGTTGAAGACATTGGACAACAAGGTCCAAGTTCGGAAAACATTGGACAGCAAGGTCCAAGTTCGGAACACTTAGGACAGCAAAATGTTGACAAACGTAAGGCTGTTGGACAGCCCAAACCAGTCCCTAAATGGTTGTTGCAGACTTTGCAGGACAGCAAAGTGGATCATTCTATGAAGGGAAGACTCGTGCCTCTACTAAATCAGTAGAATTTGCTGATTTTTCTGATTTTGCTCTTATTTCTATTGAGGATGGTGCAGTAGAACCTGTTTTTTATGAGCAGGTCAAAGGAGTGAAATGTTGGGAGGATGCGATGCAAGAGGAGTACAACTCATTCATGAAGAACCACACTTGGGTTCTTGTTGACCTTCCACATGGGGATGGAATCTTCATCTCTCAACAATGATACATTGAGCAGATGTTGAAGCAATCTTCTTTTTTCAAGTCACCGCAAGTTGATGCATGTGATGGATGCCTTAGTGAAAAGTTTCATGCGGGAGGATGTGATGCCAAAAGAGTTTGGTACTCTTTTTTATTGTCCTTATGGTAAGAAGTATTTTCGAATGATGTAGGAGCCTATGATGGATTACAAGTCCATGTTTCGACTTATTGCCGAGTTTATGTTGGTTCCCTACTTCGGATGGAGCATGCAAATCCTCACCCTTCGACTTGATGCTTCATTATTACGCATTCTTTTCCTTTTATATGTTGGACATGATTGGGGATGAGATTTCGACTACTTGAGTGCGAAGTTTATTTGGCGACATGAAGTTCGGACAACAAGTTGCATTTTTCTCTTTCGAGAAGTTAGTTCATGTTATGTTATGCATTTCCATTTAAGGAGGGTGTTGGAATGTAAATGGAATTGATTACATTACCATAGGTTACTTTGACCCAAAAGGTCGAGAGTTGTGTAACCATGGTCACTTATTATATTAGGCCTGCTAAACTTAGAGTTAGCTAAGTTAATATGAAATTAACTTGGTAGGGACTCATGGGTCCACTACGCCTAATTGTGACATTAAGTATCCCAACTTGACATATTGGAGGTACCTTATTCTTTCTATGTAACTTATAGAAAGAATAATAGTCAATAGTCAAGTAGTTGGATAGCCAATAGTCATGAAGTTAGATAGTCATCTTGGACTATATATATGTGTGCATCCCATTTGTATGAGATACTTTTGTAAGCAATACTGACTATTCTCCTTGGCTGTCCACGAGTTTCTACAAGAGGGTTTCTAGCCATCTCTTTCTTTCTTTTGAGAATGTTTTGTGTGATTGAATAGTTAAGATTCTAGATCCTTAGGCTTTTATTTCCTACATTGAAGAGATCTATCCTATCAAATGTTGATCTATGTTATGGTTAACATTATACCAGTGTTTGCTCGAAACGCGTTTCAAACGCTGAAATGCGTTCGAAAAGGGGCGTACGAAACGACCCCATTTTGAAGCGGCGTTTCAATGTTCGAAATGATTGATGAAAAAATGCAAATTTTTTTCCGATACAGCGCGGGCCCGCGGGGTCTCTTTTTTCACTTTTTTGGCGGGATAGAGAAGCCCGAGAGAGAGAGAGAGAGAGAGAGAGAGAGAGAGAGAGAGAGAGAGAGAGAGCTTTATTATTGTCTTTTCCATGCCAAAAGGCATATAAGACTGATGAAGTACATGTTCAAGTATGTGGTAATCATGGGATCGTATAAAACGTCTCCAAAACTGCAATAAAGAAAAACATCTATTACAAACTAAAATAGACACGTATGCGAGAGTGTGTGTGCATAATAATCATATGTATCTATGTCAAGATGTCAAGACTGTGCTGCTGTTGTGCTGAGACTGTAAAAAGATGTAATGCAAGCCACAACATGAGAAAGCACTGGAGCCTGCCGACGTCGTCTGTGAGCATGAGCATGTGTAGCAGTAGTACGTCTCTGCGTAGGATGTCTGGTGATCCTGGTAGTAACATGAGGGTGGGAAGTACACTGTCTCTGATCTCTATGAGCATGTGAGCGGCTATCATCATCGTCGTCGTCATAATCCTCATCCTCATGCACTAAATCATGTGATTTTCGCCTAATAAAGAATGAAGTAATCAATGGCTGTGAGGTGAACTGCTGGGGTGTCCCGTATAAATCTCTCCGTAGTATGAACATCTCACGTACCATCAGAGCGACACATCATGGGTCCTCATAGGTTACGAGAGAGCGTAGAGTGGTCGGCATGGCTCGAAACTGGCAATGATATTGCCCTCTGATCTCATAGTGTGAACTTGAAGGGAAGGTTTCCTAAACTTCTAAAGTTCTGACTTTAATATTAGCATTAAAAGAAACAAGTCAACAAAACAATGATGAACATATCCAAAAAAGGACTCATGGCTTATCAAAGAAATAACATCATTCAATCACAAAATCATTCAATCACGAGACTTGCTGAGGGGTCAAGATGGGGACCCCCCCCCCCCCTCCCTCAAGATTTTTTGTTTAAAATTATGCAAGATCAAATGGCCCTGGGCCAAATACATATACTGATGAGGATGGGTTGGTCTTATGAATTCTTGAAATCTTTACATCATGTAGATGTTAACAAAATTTGATCATAAAAAATCTCATGAAAGAAAAGGGTAGATTTTGTTAAAAAAATCTACGAGCATGGGATTTGAACTTATTTATTTATACATGCAAAAGCTTAATGGTCAAGAGAGGAGCATGCATAGTCATTAGGCAATGGATGGCATGACATGCAAGAGTCTAAACTGACCTGCATGGACATTAGGCAATGGATGACATGACATGCAAGAGTCTAAACTGACATGCATGGACATTAGGCAATAGATGGCATGACATGCATGAGTCTAAACTGACATGCATGGACATTAGGTGTTACATACCTATGTAACTAGTAGTACTTCAGACCCCTATTGGTCCATTGTGTTGGGGGCTAAATGGCAAGTTACCCTTGGATAAGGGTTATCCTTAGGATTAAGGGTACGTGCCTTTAGATAAGGGCAAGCAAGTGACTATACCTTGGTCGGAGGTACGGAGTCACGTGACCCTTGGATAAGGGGTACCCTTAGGATTAAGGGTAGGTGCCTTAGATTAAGGTACTAGTGTCCTTGGTTAAGGGCAGGTAGGTGTCTATGCCTTGGATGGAGGTATGGAATCTAGAGAGGTGTTAGAAAGTCATTGGATGACTATTTTTCTAAACCTTGGGCCTCAACCTTGAACCATATCACTTTAATGGTCTAGGACCAAAGTATACATGGACAACTTAGGCATTGGGACCTAGTAGGAGGGCGCACTTCCAATGGGTCTAATGAGCTCCCAACTCCCACAAGAAAGGCATTCAAAGAGTCATGGAAGGAGTCTCTTGACTTTCCACAAGCCTATGGAGGTTCTTGGAGGTTCTTTAACTCCCCTAGGCTTTTCTCTCTCTCATTGGATGGGCATGGAACTCCATAGTGCACTGGAGGGGTCCATGGGCCATCTATATGAGGGTAGTAGGGCGCCCATTGGGAGGGGAGAGATCTCTCTTGCTTGCTTTGCTTATGCTCTAGTGTTGCTACTAGTGTGTAGAGTACTTTCTTGTGTGTAGTATGCTTAGGGTTTGGATTTTGCTTATGGTATGGGACATAAGTAGGGTTTGGATCTTGAGTATGCTATAGTTTGTTGTGATATGCTTGTGATTTGTTTATGGTTAGCAAGGGGGTGCTAGATAGGTCTTGCTTGGAGCTTGGATCTAGCTATGGTTGGGTGGTGAATACTTGAGGCCAGCTAGTTATCTATCTATCTTTGTATTTAAGAATAGGGACACAAGTGGAGGAGAGATCCTTGGAGGCTTGCAAATTCTTACTTGCAGGTGGAGGCATCCTAGCTTGGAGTTGGGGAGCATCTTGGAGCTTGCAGGTTGCTTGGAGGACATTTGGAGGCTCTACCTTGGATTTGGAGGACTTCCTCACCTCTACTTGTAAAAGTGGTATCAGAGTAAAAAGTAACCTTTCTAACCTTTTTCAAGTTCTACTAAGATCATCAACTAAATTTTTTTTTAGGGAAGATTATTGGCTTTTCTAGTTGTAGGAAGCTTGTAGTTGAAGTACCCAATGAATCTAGTTCTCTTTGGAAGAGAGTAGTGATGCTTATAGAATTGTTTAGGGGCTGATTTTTTATCATGTTAGAGAAGTTTTGAAGTAGGCTTTGGGTTTTAAAAAGTTTTGAAAAAAGATGTGGGATGGTTAGAGGAAGTCTTCCTCTACATACACAAACTTTTTTTTGCAAAAAGATTGATTCTAGCTGTGTTTTGATCAAAACTAGTGTTTTTTTTGCTTAAATGAAGTGTTTGAAGTTTTGATTTTCATTTTGAAGTTCTGTTTTTCAGACTTGTACCAGCTTCTACCTCGGGTAATCTATCTCGAAGTAATGAGATGGATGTTTGTTTCCTTAGTTCTTTAGTTTTTGGACCTAATGACCTTATTTGCATTAAAGGTAAAGTTAATGATCAAGTTGTTAATGTTTTTTTTGACACGGGATCCACTCATAACTTTATTAATGTAAATTTGGTGCAGACGCTAAACCTTCCTATCAGAAAAAGTGAGAAAAAATATCGTGTGACAATGACATCGAAAGTGATTCCGATTTAATGGATTTTGTTATTCCTGATGTAGAATTGCACATTCAAGATTATTTTGAAAAACTAGAATTCCATCTTGTTGCATTAGCTAATGTAGATATTGTTCTTGGGCAACAATGGCATTTTGATAAGCTAGTTTAAGTGTTGACACTAAAAATGTTAACCCTTATTCTAAACAGGAATTTAATTCTAATATGAAGAATTCTGAGTTTAAAGTTTATTTATGTTTTCATAATGATATCATTTGCTGCAATGATGAAGAACTTAACATAAATGCCATGAATATACCCAGTGAGAACACTATAGAATTTTAAGCCTATAATGAACTTAGGCAGAAATTCAATGATGTTTTTTTAGACCTTCCTGTAGGTTTACCACAAAAAAGGACAGTTGATCATAAATTGACCTAATACCTGGAGCAATTCCAATCGCACAACGTCCTTATAGGATGAGTGCATCGGAAGAGGCTGAGGTAAGTAGGCATTTACATGATTACCTGAAAAAGGCGTGAGTACAACCTAGTAAGTCTCCTTGGGCATCACCAGTGGTTCTGGTAGCCAAGAAGGATGGGACTATAAGGTTTTGCATCGACTATAAGAAACTAAACAAGGTAACCGTTAAGAATAGATATCCACTGTCGCGGATGGATGATCTAATAGACTATTTTGGTGGTGCTGGGTACTTTACCAAGATAGATCTAAGATCGGGCTACCATCAGATACGCATTAAGGCAGAAGATATACCAAAAACCGAGTTCCGAACTCGCTTTGGTCACTACGAATTTTTGGTGTTGCCTTTTGGTTTGACCAAGGCACCGGCAATTTTCCAACCGATGATGAACGATTTGTTTAGGCCATATTTGGGAAGATTCATAGTAGTATTCTTAGATGATATCCTAGTGTTCAGTAAGACTTTGGCAGAACATAAAGAGCATATTAGGATTGTCTTGGGGGAAAAGCTCTTTACCAAGGAGTCTAAGTGTGACTTTTTTGCTAAGGAATTGTCCTACTTGGGGCATAAGATTTTCAAACGGGGAGTGGAGATTGAGGCCGATCGTATCCAGAGGGTTATTGATTGGCCTATTCTCACCACAGTTTGGGAAATCAAGTCGTTCTTGGGGTTTGTAGGATTTTTCCGTCGGCATATTCCCCAATTTGCTCGACTGGCATTTTCCCTTACCTAGACCTTGAAAGGCTATAAGAAGCTAAGCCGGAGGGCTAAGAGTCCACTAGTGGTGTGGATGGAGGATATGAATAATTGTTTTGAGTTGCTTAAGAAAAGTGTCACTTCGGCACCAATACTAATCATTGGCGATGGTTAGGACCGATGCTAGTGATTATGCTATTGGAGCTGTTTTGATGCAGGATGGACATCCTCTGGCTTATGAAAGCAGGAAACTCAATCCTGCTCAATCTAGGTATTGTACCTATGAGAAAGAAGGAACTGTTTGCAATTGTTCATTCCTTGAAAATTTGTTGTATGGAGCCAGATTTGAAGTTTTGATGGATCATCAGACTCTTCAATATTTCTGTGATGCTACAAATTTAAAGGGGAGGCAAGCTAGATGGGCTGAGCTGATGCAAATCCTTGGCTTTTCTATACGTTATTGTAAAGGAAGTCAAAATACTCTAGCGGATGCTTTGAGTCAGTTACCGGTTATTAATCAGTTGTGCTTTACTGTTATAGAACCGGGGTTGTTTCAGTCTCTTCAAGGACTATATGAGTCCCATCCCTTTTTTGGAAAGTATTGGCAACAAGTACTTTCGGGGGTCGATTCAGGTTTGCAAGATTCCTCGAATCAGGGAAAGACTGAAACGGATTTTCTAATTCAAAACAGGATTTTGTTTCGTAAAGAAAAGGTGTGTGTACTGGAGAATGACACTGTAAGGGCCCAAATCTTGCATGAGAGTCATGATAGTCGATGCGCAGGACATCCGGGTATACAAAGAACACTTGACTTAGTTCGAAGGCAATTTTGGTGGCCTAAGATGAAAAGTCAGGTAGAGGCCTATGTACTTAAATGTACTAAGTGCCAGTTAAATAAAGCAGAGAGGCTAAAAGCTAGTGGCCTATTACATCCTTTAGATATTCCTACCGGAAAGTGGGAAAGTATATCTATGGATTTTGTGGTCGGGCTTCCACGTACAGGGAAGGGCCACGATTTGGTTTGGGTCATTGTTGACAGACTTACGAAGTTTGCTCAATTTATTCCAACGAAAACTACTGTTAAAGCTTCAGAACTAGCTCAACTGTTTGTTGAGAAGCTTTTTCGACTATACGGGCTGCCTTGCGATATTGTCAGTGACCGTGACCCAAAATTCACTGGGAATTTTTGGCAAGCAGTATTTAAAAATTTGGAAACAACTTTAAGTATGAGTTCTACAGATCATCCGGAATCAGACGGTCAAACGAAAAGGACCAATCAGACGATGGAGGACATGCTTCGAGCATATGTGGGCCATCGACAGTCTAATTGGGAACAATACCTTCCACTGGTAGAATTTGCATATAACAGTGCAAAACATTCAGCGACCGGATTCAGCCCTCTCATGCTTATGTATGGTTTTTAACCTCGATCACCAATTAGTGTTGGCATGAAAAAAATACGGGTGCAAGCTGCAACTCATTTCTTTGCGGATATGCAAGAAATGTTACAACTGGCTAAAGATAGCATAAGAAGTGCCCAAGACAGGGCAAGGCACTATGTTGATCTATCTCGGAAGCACAAGGTACTCTTCTTCGTGATGAGTTCGTGAGTGGACCACCTGAACCCGAGGCGATTGTTAATAGCCGGCAGAGGACTCTACGGAGTAGAGTGCTTCGGGAATTTTTAGTCAGGTGGAGGGGCAAATCAGAAGAGGAGGATACCTGGGAAAAGGAGGCTGATCTCCAGAAGAACTTTCCAAATTTTTCCCTACAAGGAAAAATTTAAGTTTAGGGGGAAGGAATGTTACATAACTAGCAGTACTTCAGACCCCTATTGGTCCATTTAGTGTTCGGGGCTAAATGGCAAGTTACCTTGGATAAGGATTACCCTTAGGATTAAGGGTATGTGCCTTTGGATAAGGGCATGCAAGTGACTATACCTTGGTCGGAGGTATGGAGTCACGTGACCCTTGGATAAGGGGTACCTTTAGGATTAAGGGTAGGTGCCTTAGATTAAGGTTCTCGTGTCCTTGGTTAAGGGCAGGTAGGTGTCTATGCCTTGGATGGAGGTATGAAACCTAGAGAGGTGTTAGAAAGTCATTGGATGACTATTTTTCTAAACCTTGGGCCTCAACCTTGAACCATATCACTTTAATGGTCTAGGACCAAAGTATACATGCACAACTTGGGCATTGGGACCTAGTAGGAGGGCGCACTTCCAATGGGTCTAATGAGTTCCCAACTCCCACAAGAAAAGCATTCAAAGAGCCATAGGTTATGGAAGGAGTCTCTTAACTTTCCATAAGCCTATGGAGGTTCTTGGAGGTTCTTTAACTCCCCTAGGCTTTTCTCTCTATGCCTTGGATGGAGGTATGGAACCTAGAGAGGTGTTAGAAAGTCATTGGATGACTATTTTTCTAAACCTTGGACCTCAACCTTAAACCATATCACTTTAATGGTCTAGGACCAAAGTATACATGCACAAATTGGGCATTGGGACCTAGTAGGAGGGCGCACTTCCAATTGGTCTAATGAGTTCCCAACTCCCACAAGAAAGGCATTCAAAGAGTCATAGGTTATGGAAGGAGTCTCTTGACTTTCCATAAGCCTATGGAGGTTCTTTAACTCCCCTAGGCTTCTCTCTCTCTCATTGGATGGGCATGGAACTCCATAGTGCACTGGAGGGGTCCATGGGCCATCTATATGAGGGTAGTAGGGCGCCCATTGGGAGGGGAGAGATCTCTCTTGCTTGCTTTGCTTATGCTCTAGTGTTGCTACTAGTGTGTAGAGTACTTTCTTGTGTGTAGTATGCTTAGGGTTTGGATTTTGCTTATGGTATGGGACATAATTAGGGTTTAGATCTTGAGTATGCTATAGTCTGTTGTGGTATGCTTGTGATTTGTTTATGGTTAGCAAGGGGGTGCTAGATAGGTCTTGCTTGGAGCTTGGATCTAGCTATGGTTGGGTGGTGAATACTTGAGGCCAGCTAGTTATCTATCTTTGTATTTAAGAATAGGGACACAAGTGGAGGAGAGATCCTTGGAGGCTTGCAAATCCTTACTTGCAGGTGGAGGCATCCTAGCTTGGAGTTGGGGATCATCTTGGAGCTTGCAGGTTGCTTGGAGGACTTCCTCACCTCTACTTGTAAAATTAGGCAATGGATGACATGACATGCAAGAGTCTAAACTAACATGCGTGGTCATTAGGCAATGGATGGTAAAGCATGCAAGTTTTAAAGATGAGAGAGAGAGAGAAAGTGAGTGTGTGTGTGTGGTTCAAAAAGGGTTCCAATCCAAGTATGGTGTAACCTCCTTAAGCCATAGCTCCAAGCTGCCTTCTCCAAGCACCTACACACAAAGAGACAATAGCAAGAAGCAAGCAAAAAATGGAGATGAATAATGAGGGAGAGGGGCGAGTTTCTCCTTTTATAGGGACGGGGTAGGCTTAAGGGAGTGGATGAGATGTCCAAAACAAGTGTGAGAGGTGTAAGGGAGACTCTAGGAGAAGTAAATTGAGAGGGTGAGGTGTATAGACGTGAGAGGGATTTTATCAACTTGTTAATGCAAAAGCATAGAAGGTAGGTAGCTTAACATTTAATGTTAGCCACTTGTATTTTCTTGGTTTACAACATTGGGATTCCCCCAAGTGTATTCATTAAATGGGAAAGGCTTTTTATATGTCCATCTTATCTTGCATAATTTTCATCAATTCCTAGGCCCTTTTTTCTAGGGGTTGCCCATCCCCAATCATAGTGGAGTGTGACACAAAAGGCGATCAGTCCTTTGGTTTCTTCTCCAAATCTTTATAGACTTGATTGAGCCTTCTTTATAGACTTTTAGAAAATCATCTTCCATTGTGAAACAAAAGAGAGACAGCACAAAGTCAAACTAGAAATGGCACTTATTGAAACACACTCACAAAAGGGAAATCTGACCAATTTTTTTTCAACTACAAGACAGTAAAGACAAGAAAAAGAAAAAGGGATGAGCTCTCCCTGAAAGTCACCCAACGAAAATGCTGATTCTGCCTTCAGAACTTGTCCAAAATCCTTAAAGAGATAACGGATAATCGCTGCTCAAAAACTTCTTCAGATAACACTGGTTTTTTTTTTATTGAAAGGATATCCAGATGTTCTATGAACTGTGGAGCTCGCTGGTTCTGCTGTTTCTAAACCAGGATTATGAAAGAGTGCTGGTCAGACCCGTAACACACTTCTTCTTGCCCAAATTCCTTGCTGGAAACAGTTCTGGAAACTGCAAATCTACTCAAATTAAACAATTTTTTCACTCTTTCCAGCGATAAAGAAGGCTATAGGAGGGCGCTAGATCAGTGCTAGCACAGCACTCCAACTTTTCCCATGTTTTTGATGCTTTTGTGTCCTCAAATCAGCGCTGGAACAGCTGCAAAAAAGTGCGCTAGATCAGCGCTGGATCAGCGCTCTACTTTTCCCCCAATTAGAATGTTGATAAATCCTCCAAACAGCGCTGGAACAGTTGAAGAAAGTGCGGTAGATCAGCGCTGGAGCTACAAAACGAAGGTGCGCCCCAAATCCCCTCTTAATTGAATCCTTTTCCCTCCTTTTCAGCGATGGAAATTCGCTACAGGAGGGTGATGGAGCATCTGAAATTTTTTTTTTCCAACTTTTCTCCTTCAAAATGAATTGTTGTGGGCTCCCTCTATGCTGGAACAGCAGTGCTGGAGGCCCACCCTTCTTCTCCAATCTCTCTCCCACGTTTTCTCCCTCCAAAATCCTTCAAAACAAGAGAAAAATCACAATTTTTTTACTCTTTCTCTCTCTAGAACGGACGTCTTTGTCTCTAGAACGAGGCTCTGATACCAATTGTCACAAGCCAGTCTCTCCAAGCTCGTGAATCCTCGAAGCCGGTGTGTAGAATGAACCTCCCAACCATAGGCACCCCCTCCTTGAGTCCTTCTACCTGCTATTCCCGTCAACTGGCACATGGCATCCACCTGTGGGTGATCAGTCCACTTGGCATGCCTGGCCCCTGCGACCTGTGAATACTGAGTGACTCATAGGGTACCACCCCCGTGCCCCGCCAAAGACCTGTGACCCACTTGGTCACCCCAACTACTTGCCGGCTAGCATCTTGTCGCTGACGGCTAGGGTCCCGACGGTCAAGGCACACCGTGTCTCTAACAGCTTGTCAGGCGGCCACACCGGGTCACTGCTCGTGACGCACCGGTCCCAACTTGGGACAAATGTCCTCGTCCGTCACCGACCCTTGCCAACACTAGGCCTCAGGCCCTTTGGTAACCGGCCGTGCCGAGGTCGTGATAGAGTCGTAACTGGACTCTAACATATACAATGCCTAAGATTTCAATCAGAACATCCCAAGAATGTTCAAATATAATAGTGCAACTAGTAGGGCCTAAAGCATCTTGAACCTACCATAGATTGGAACCAATATAACATAAGAGTTTTCCACCAAGGCTTATAAACAATTCTGATTTTTTTTGTGAACAGTCGAAGAAAGCCAGATATAAACTCAAAAGATTGTGATCAAACAGAGATTTTACGACATTATTGAGCATCAATATAAGAATTTTAAAAGCCTGTAAGTACTCTGTAAATTTTTTGACTCAGGTCTCTAGAACAAAAAGGTGTTTGGGACCATTAGGAGGATGAAAGTATATGCCTCTGTTTGAGAACACAAGTAGGGGCAGTTTACACAAGAAGATGATTACTCTCTAAGCAGAAAAGATGAACTAGGTCCATAATAACTTCTTTAGAGACTAATCTTTCAATAATTGCCTTTGGAAATGGTGACATAAGCAGTAATTTTCCACCCAAATGAAATGCATTACCTTTTCAGAATGGTTTCCATAATCGTAGTATCTTCCAGTCAAAGAATCATAGTGCAGCTGCATTGAAATTCACGCACGTCAGTATGAAGGTTGCTGAAACATGAGAAATCTCAAATTTGAAAGATTCAAAATCCAGTCACTGAGGCCTTTCACAATAATAGTTTAAGAAACTTTTGCAACTACCTCATTAAGCTCTTTCATGCTTGCTAGCTCATTAGATGTAGCTTCATAGGCCTGTGAAAAAGCAATTAGCTGTCAAAGCACTCACAAAACAGTCTTGTTCACAAAGTTCTTCCACGAGATTTAGGAGTTCATCATGGACTTCAAGTTGGCTCCTTGTATAGATTAAGATAGATAATTGAATTCATTTCTTAAAAAATTCAACTATCCACATTAGGATTAGTTAGCAGGAAAAACTTTTCCCTTACTTCATAAGGAGCTCCAATTATTCGAGCAATTAAAGCCATTGTTTTTGCCCCTAGAGCCATCCAGCATCGAAGGTCAAGGTGCCGCTCATCAATGCTAGGATGGGAAGCCCTGGGAAAGTCATCTAGACCCGATGATAATGTCTGTAACACATCCCAAGCATTTCCTCTTAAAATGTAGCATTCAGATGTATTGATAGAGCTTGTAACTTACTGCATACAAAGGTGACATACCAAATAAGAGGCTAAAACAAGCGATAGCAAAATCATGAGTGTATAGAGATAGAAAGCAGAAAGTCTTTCTATCTACTTTCAAGGACCAAAATTTGAAATATTTGCAAACAAAATCAGAAGGGTTGACCCACTTTGGGATTGAGTTCTCTATCTGTCGCAAGCTCTCGTCCATGCCAGAAATAGCTTCCCAACCTCCTCCCTACAGAAGTATGTATCACCATATTCACATGTTATAGACAAATAACTAAACCACAAGTTTAAGATAGAACATCTCCACATTTACTAACAAGTTCAGCAGCATGCTTCCATATGGACATAATTCTGAAGCAGGAAAACAGCCACATGCAAATGCCAGAAACTAAAAAAAATACAATTTGCAACCCATATGCAAAGATGTCACAAAGTTTAGAATAACTCAGGAATTTGTTGACAAAACAGCATCCTACAGTTTATTCAGCAAACACTTTAAAGGCCTTTACTCGGCCAAAAACACTTATAAGTAGGACTATCACTTTGCAATGGCTAAAATTTAGATACTAGCAACAATTTGTATGGCAATGCACACCACGGGGAGTAATACAGTGCTTTAGTAGACTGTGAACTGTACTTGGGAATTTCCTACTTGATAGTTATAGGATGTTAAGTGAACGACCCTGAAAGACTAGGAGACTCGGATGGGATAGGACATTAAGGTACAAAAGACAATAAATCTGTGCTCCACAGTTCTGGGCAGAAACATGGCATGTTGCAATGTAGACATATGACATGATGCAAAATAGTAAGAGAATGTGTAAACAAACAATGTATGAAATATGAACTCGCAAGTAGATAAATGTCATGAATAGATACATATTATAGTTTTATGTGACATTATGGGCTGATGACAGAATTGTTACTTTCCTGGTAGGGGAAGTATGTTAAAAGTTATGGGGGCCTAGTTACGAAGTGGTGCAGTGCAGACCCTCTTTGCATCCACTTTGGATGAGAAAAAGTAGCCACCAGCTTTTACTGTATTCAAATCTTCATCGAAGCATACTATACATTATTCTTTTTTTGTGGATACAATCAGTGGATCAAATATTAGTGAAAAAATTTGTATTTTTTGAGTTTTGATAACTTTCTCCAAGGTGACCAGACTTCAATTATGAAAATTGTATTGCATTCCTGATATCAATTACCACAAAGAAATATCATTTTACACTCATCATTTCTTGGAACCACTAATTTTCCAGCATTGGTCAAAGTCATCTCTTTCAGTTTTGCGCACCAACATATAAACAGTTCATCCACCAAAAGGTCTCTACAAAGTCATTGCAAAGTCAAAATTTTGGTCAAAAAAACTACTTCTGCACTTTATGTACAACACTTAGGTGCTCAACATTTGAGTGGATAGCATTGGTCAAAGTCATCTCTTTCAATTTTGCGCACCAGCATACAAACAGTGCATCCATCAAAATCTCTCTACAAAGTCAAAATTTTGGTCAAAAAAGCTACTTCTGCACTTTATGTACAACACTTAGGTGTTCAACATTTGAGTGGATCTACTTATTCTTACTATTTTATGATTATTAAGATCCACTTCTTATCCATTTTGACTTGCTAGAAATGAAGTTGTAATCTCAATCTATGGTCAAACAAGGAATATTTTATTTTTTGTCTATTGTGAATCCGGGAGACTCATCACTCTCTATATGTATGTAATTAACCTGACAATAGCCTCAACCCGAAGTGGTATGACTACAAACTTAGCAAGGATAATCTTGTGAGGAATGAAGGGCTTGACCTGGATCATACGTGCAAGCATCATGACCTGTAGAGGAGAAATACTAGTCCACTTTGACTTGGGAATCCCTGTGCACGAAGCCTCCACTGCATACATAATTGTAGGTGAAACAATGTGTCAATCAATCTACACTACTCGAGGCATCACGGATGTGTTTCCTAAAGCAAAATTGCTCAAGACTAACTAGAGAAGTGTGACCCTCCGGCAATCTAGTCGTGGCGGCCTATCTCATACTGAAAGCTAGCCCAATGAAGGATGACCCACCAAATAAGTATAAAAGGATACCACCTCTAGTGGTTGTCGCCCTAGAGTAAACATCTACCGCTGCATAAAGGTCCTGGATGTAATAGAAATCATAACTTGGGTTTTCCTAATATGCACAGTCAGACCAAATAAGTAACCAAAATCTTGTATTACATCCAAATGTTGATGCAACCCCTCATCAGAAGAAGAAGGCAACACAACATCGTTAGCATAAAGTAGACTAGAAATGAGTATATCATCAAGCCTACATCCAAGACCACCATCCATTTCTCAAGCTCATCAATATACAAACCAAAAAGCGTGGGAGAAGGAACAACCGTTTTTCAACATAGTAGTACTCCTGACTCTCTCAAAGAGACCCTCCTCAGATCTGAAACATCCCCAAAGCTGCTCATACAGTGCCATGACAGCCAATATGGTATCAATAGAGAAGCCAAGATCCCTCAACCTTTGAATGAGCATATATCATGGAATTGAGATAGTAAGTTTTCTGGAAATCCACAAAACAACATTAAACTTTCTCATGTTCGGACCTGGCCTCCTCAATGATAGCTCGAAGTGTGAATGTTGTGCCCTGAAATGGTCTGACCCAAGGCATGTAATCCTCACTACTAGCCATTGTTTGAAGGATAGTACCATAAAGCTTAGCCACAATGTACCCAATAACACAGGTACGATAGTTATTAGGTTTCATGGATCACCACTCTTGTGGATGGGATGGATATTATTAGTGCACCATGACGGAGGAAAAATAGAAATGATAGCCTAATTAAGGAGTGAGGCCCAAATAGGTGTAAGTTTATTAATGGCATGAGTCAAGAGTTTCGGCCTCTAAGTCCTCGATATCTTGTGCTCAATGGGATGGCTAGGAAATTATATCTGGGGTAAAAAAGGAGAAAGTAGAAGGGAAATATCGCAATTGGATCTATGAAGAAGGTGTAAAGTGATGTGGCATACTCAGTCTAGCGACGCAAATCCTCAACAATGGAGGTCGGGCATGAGGGGTAAACTCACACTAGAAAACACCAGAGGAGGACTTTAGCAAAGGTCAACAAGTCTCTTGCCTTCGGAAGCCTCACGTGAACGCCTCTTGTAACGAAAAGTGTAACCATATATACATATGAGGTTACAAGAGAAAGAAGATTGTGTGTGAATGACTTGTAGAGGGAGTTGTTTGCATACATAATCATGCCAAGGTTGGTGAGGATGACGTACATGTAGTATGTGGAGTAATTACAATGTTTGGATAGGAAAGCCATGGAAGAAGTGGTGTGAAGAGTTGTAGTAAGAAAAAATGCTTGAGAGTGGAGCAGGCTATCATATGGGAAATTTTGGAGAATGAAAAAGAGAGCTTCCTGATAAAGGTGTGGATATGCATGACCAAACGTGTATCTGGGAGCACGTTCCAGTGGAGAAGGATTGGATGGAGAAAGCCATAACGCTGAGCTCAAATAGATGGACAGAAAGTAATGATTAGATAGAGTGGTGGGAGAAAAAATTAAACTAGTAAGCCTCTCCCACTTAGAAAGTCAATTGGTTTTGTAGTCAAATTTATACCTTTAAAATTGCCAAATGTGGCCCAAATACAATTGATACAGTCCAAAGTGATAATACGGATAATATTGCAATTGATGTCCCTAACTACGATCATATAAGCAAATTCAATAAAGAAGCATATTATAACCAAGGCAAAGTAGAAGAAAGTCCCCAATCTAAATTTCTGTACGCCACGATAACGTGTCTAATCAACAATTGCCAACATTTGAAGATAGAAGGCACAAGGAAATTAGAATCAAGCCTACAAGATTGCAATGTTAGATCGGTACCTCAATTTTGGTCCTCTATTCTTGGAGAATTGATTCCTTAAAGAGCATATAGACTTTGAACAAAAATACTGCTCAATTTTGTTACTCCAAAATTGCTCTTGAAAGTATTTCTTACCTCAGCAAGCCCGATTTCAAACTTTCGACACTTGAAATAGCAAGTTTCAAACTATCACTTTAAAAAGCAACAAAACCACAAATGTACGTAAGACATACTCTTTAGGTTGATGCATGTAAGGAAAATCAAGCAGGAAAAATATGAGAAACTATCCTTCTTCTATTTGATCTTTAAGTTGAATTGGTGTGAATCACTTTATTAAGTGCCATCTGAAACAAGGTGAATGCAATAGAAGTTTCTAGTCCTTCCTGATCATACTTTGGTAAGCAACACATGTCGGATGTAAGGTGGCAACCTTATCAATACTTATGTTTGATAAATATACAAAGAAACCGTTGACATCTAAAGTGGTTCATTAAAAAACTCCTTTGTATATTATTTTGCGTACCACCCTTCATTTAGCTAGATGTCTTATACATTTGCCATCCATAAAATGTACAAAGAACTCAAAATATAAAATCACCAATAAAGAGTCTCCTTGGAAGAGTATCAATAGAGAACCTTTTTGGGTTGTATTCAACCATTCAAACCAAGCTTGAAGCCGCGGAAAGCTTCGCTGGAGAAATGCTTTTTCTTTCTTTCTCTGTGGTTCATCACCTTGACCGTGTACAAGTGAACTGGCAACTTCTGCACCATATGAAAGAGCACCTTAGTGTTTGGCTCTCAATTCTTGAGTGTGAAAGTAACGCTAGATGTGGGCCTGGAAGTCACCAATGTAAGTAACAAATAAAGTAAAATAATCTTCCTTGCAACTCCCAAAAATAGCATGGCAGATCAAGTTATACTTATTCTATGCAAAGTGTCAAACCTAGTTACATCAAAACCACAGCCCACACAATATTTTTAATGAAGATAGTTTTTCTAGTTTCACAACTACTTGCACAACAGACTAAGGACTTGCATTCAAATCCTTGCATCTTTTGATGAATCATCTATTATGTATTAAAATGCCATAACAAATAATCAACATTCTTACAAAAACTTTTTCAATTCCACAATAGCTCTTGAGTTCACTTAGGTCAATATCACATAGAAGACTCAAGGGCTTAACATCACTTTGTGTGAAAATCACTTCGTCTACCAAGAGAACAACAAAGCTCTATCTTTCAAAGAGTCTTCCTAGAACGAGCTGAACTTGTCCCTAGCTCCATACTCTCCAAGCAAAAGCATGTATCATTTCAACATAAAGAGCTGTAGTCATTTGGAAAAAATTAGAGATGGTTTATGGTAAGAGCATGTACTGCAAACAAATATCATAACTTCAATCAAATTGGGCTTTCTTTTTCATACAGGAGTAACGAAGTATGGAACGGAAGCTGATGCATGTCGTTTAAATCTTATGCCCACCTAATCTTCAACTCAAGAAGGCAACTGGTCCAGGCCATAATCTTGAATGCCTAACTTTGGAGAAGTTGCTATGCTCTATTTCAATTACCTGTAAAAAATTCCCCAATCCCAAAATTAAGGTAAGTCGCTATGCTAGTAACGGACCATAAATAGGTGATTCTTGCTTCAAATCTTTTCTTGATATTCAGCACACCCTATTGCAAACGCACTCAAGATAGGAGTAAACTCAAGTGTTTGGGTATCTACCTAAGCAGGCGGCGCATATATATCTTGACGCACCTACAAGCTCTTGTTCTCAGTTTCTGATCAATACCTTATTCTCTTAATATTCTTTCCATAACTTTATACTAAAGCACTTTCTGATACTAGCCTTTTTGGAGCGTCTTTTGCACGGACAAGGGAATCTTCATCGTTTTTCGGTACCTATAGTGAGATGCAATGATTGTTTCTCTCTAGTCATGGATCATCATTTGGAAATTAAACAATGTCTTCCAATTCTGTTTCACATGAAGCAACATCACTAAGTAGGACGCTAGAAAGTTCTCATGATTTCCGCCTTCCCAGCAATAGGTCACAAAAGCTCCAAAATTTTGTATGCAAGTTAATTAATTAAGAAGGATGCAGAATACCATCAAGATGCAACAGGGACTGCTCATTGTTTTGAAACCTTACTCAAAATATTCTAGGCAGAAATTCTAGCAAGCCTCTTTCTCCTACAGTGCAAAAATCATACATTGTAATCAAGATCCTTCTGTATTTTAACATTCCTTAGCACCTACATGCCTTTGTAGGTGCTTACTTGAGGCTTGATCTCATAAAAAAAGATTTATTTAAGCTTTTTGATTGCAGTCATTCTGCTGCAAAATGTACAATTCGGGTTCCATCAACAATAATAGGTTCCCTGCCAAGGTTTTGACATGGTTTATGGTTATGCTAGATGGATGGTAGATTTACTACTCAAGATTTCCACTTGTAAGGTTTTACTTGACAACTTTCATTGAACATTGAAATTCCTGTTTACGACTAAAATCTTTTCAGTATGTTTGTGCTTCATTCTTACAAAGACAGACCAGGATTCAAATCCATCTTGAATGCGACGATGATGAATTTGTCTTTGATAGTTTTTCTTTCATACTGTTTCTCTTATATAGAGACCAGCTACTTCTTTTATGAAGAGGCCAGTTGTGCTTGATTCTAAAGCATTGATTCCGTTTGGTCCTTTGCTTGTGACTTCATATATCTTTTTTCCAAGGTACTCATCTGTATCGTCCTCCTAAATCAACCCTGGAGGAAAAAATAGGTCTGCCGACTTTTACGCTGTCTTGGGAACCTGGGGAAATGGGTGAGAATCCTATTGGCCAATCTCCACCTCCTTTATTATTTGAAATTCGAATTTTGGGGGGAGCCCTAACAACTATGACCCACTAGCTTTTGACCTTAAATACCATCTTCCTCTTATGCTATATATCCAATTTACCCCTTCAACACTTGTTTATCCTACGTCTAACACATAATATCCATCTTTGGGTCTAAAAAATATATTTGTCAAACAAACACAAAGTTGCAATAAGGTATTTGGACTTTAGGGTCTACAAGTTTAAATATGATATGGAACCTTGAAAATGCTTGTGTCAATAAGGTTCAAATTAGACCATAGTTTAGAGAAGCATTTCCTATCAAGGAAGCACAATCCCCCTCGCAAATGCAAAATGATTTTTTAAAAATAGGATACAGGAAATCGGGAAACACCACATCATCACAAAAACAAATTAGCATTGACACCGGTCCTCACACAATATCATTAATTCACATGTGGTAAAGAAGCTTTGCTTAGCTATTGTTCCTTCTAATTGCCAGTATACAGTTGAGATGCCATATGGTAAGGGAACATAGGTTTGGGATGAAAGAGTCTCTTGGGCATATGTCGAGAAATTAGACTTTGAGATAAATTAGCTAAGTTTGATATCGTACTTGGTAAACAATAGCATCCGAGTAAGCAGTGCACTATAGATTTTGTTTCGCATGTGTATAAGTTCAGACATGAGGGTATGTCTCATGTGTTAAAGGGGGAGAGACCAATTATTGAAGGTCCTCTTATTACCTCTATGCAAATAAAGAGTGGACTTACAGTATTTGTGGTTGTGTTATGTGAATGTTAATTCTAGTTTTAATAGTAATCAAATTACCACACTCACTAATGAGCAACAAGCAATTTCATCTATATTTGCATCCTCCATTACACATGCATTTGCATTACATCAAAGATGTGATCTAGCTAGTATGCGGGAGAAGTTCATCCATGCTCGATTTCAACATATGTTAATTAGTGACATGCCAAAGGGATTGCTGCCTAGACGTATTGAGCTCGTTCTAGGGGGCAAGTCCAGTATGTAGGCCTCCTTATAGGATGAACCTAAAGAGGAGGATGTTCGGAAGATAATGGAGGAATATCTCAAGCTGGGGTATGTCCTTCCTAGTTATTCACCTTTCGCCTCTCCTATTTTGCTTGTTAAGCCAAAGGATGGCAATTTGTGAATGGCAAGTTTGTCTTCAATTTTATTGACGAGATTTCCTTTCCTTTTAGCAATGCAATCAAATAAAGTTCAGTAAAAATCTTTGTATAGACTCTTTCATTCAATAAATGAAAGCCCAAGTTGGGCATCAAAACATGTATTTTGGGCTCCCAAATTCATAAAATGGAGCAGCATTTGATATATCAATGTATATTTTTCTATCAATTCTATACATGTACAATCTATATTTGTTCTGTGCTATCTATATTTTTCTAATCTTTCTGAAGCCTTGCCCTCACCAGTATGCTCAGGATAATTTCTTGCTTAAATCCAGGAGTTTGAAGCCTGGATGTCAAACAATACATGGGAGCTTGTGGGACCACCTAGCAAGATGCATGTCATTGGATGCAAATGGGTATTCAAAACCAAGTACAACAATGATGGATCCATCAACAAATTCAAAGCAAGACTTTGTGCCACTCTCAAATCAAAGGTCCTGACTATGATCTACTCTTTTAGAGGATCCAAGACTTAAGGGAATAGTTCCCACTCCATCTATTCTACATTCTTGATCACTTGCCGATTGACCCAGCCTAGGTGGTTGTGGTTAAGAGCCCTACCGATATACACTAGTTACAATCTTTTTGGGCTTTTGTAAGTTCTACCGGTAGTTTGTTAGGGACTATTCCTACGTAGTTGCTCCTTTAACGGACCAGTTATGGAAGAAGAACACTATATTTTGGTGGGATGCTAAAGTTCGACGCAATTTTGAGAACTTTGAGGCGGAGGCCCCAACTCCAGTTCTCAAGATTGTTGATACCCAAAAACCATTTGACCTAAAGATGGATGCAAGTGCCATTATCATAGGTGCAGAGTTGACCCAAGCAGGAAGACCAATAGCCTTTGAGAGTAAAAAGTTGAAACCAATAAAAAAAAAGATATCCCACACATGAGTAGGAGCTATATGCGATCATACATGTGCTCAAGCTGTGGCGACATTATTTAAATGACACCGAGTTTTATGTGTACACAAACCATCATACTTCAAAGTATTTTTGCACTCAGCCAAATTCAAAGGCAGTGAAGCTCAGTTGGTTCAGCTAATGCAGGAATTTGATTTGGAAATTTGCTTTCGACGAGTGACAAAAATGCGTGGATTTTGCACCAAGTGAACTATATACAGTAATCTCATGGAGGAGATCAAGAGGGCTCAACAAAAGGACCGACATTGTCAGTGTGTGTGGCCTAATGCACACAAGATAGTCGACCAAATGGAAGAGTTAGCTATGTTCGTTGCTTCCGAAGAGGCACACATCTAACATACATCATGAAGGAAGGACAATTGTTGAAAAATGGAAAGGTATTCATGCCAGACATGTGACCTATTGAAGCTTTGTAGGTTGGCCCTGTCGAACCAAAATAAGATCCAAAACGGGCCTTACGGCAATGCATTATAATAAGCTCGGCCCCTTGGCGCTGTTAGCTTGTTAATAAGGGGCCAAGCTCAAAAAATTGAGTTGCTAGAGGGGTGGGGGTAAGTCGTTGGCCGCCTGAATAAGGTTTTGCTGGGAGAAGAATCTAGAAGAAGTCAATTCGCTTAAAAACTTTTGACAAATAAGTACATATTTCAGAAAGACAAAAATTAGGAGGTATTTTGTGTAGCCAGTTGTATTCAGCAGAAAAAAGGCAGCTTATAGCTGTTGTGTAGCCAGCTGGCTTCAGCGGAAGGCAGCTTACTGCTGTTGTGTAGCCAACAGCCTTTAGAAGGAAGTAGGTTAAAGCTGCAAGAGTAAGAGCAAGCAGCCATCTCCGTCTTCTCACAGAACTGTACGTGAACGTTATCGCTCGTGCGGCTCCTAACCCTTTATCTCTCCCACACTGGTGACTTGGCTACTTATACATCACAATTTATGGAGCTCTCTTACTTATTACCAGATCTGTACTTGTCGGAGCTCCTTTCATGTCTGAAATCTGTGAGAAGCGTTAACGTTTTAGTTGCAAGAGCCCTGATCAAATAGCTTGCAATGGTCATCAGGCCCCCATTGTTGCCATTGCTATTTACTTCCACGAGGCTAATACTACTGCTGACGTCCCTAATTCTGCCATATACCTCTAGGACTTTCTCCATTCGACAGGATTTATAAGAAGGATACATGACCTTTTTAAATTTTTTATAGGGGGCGTATTCTACTATTGGCAGATATCAAGTCTAGGACAATTAACAAATAGATAGACTTCCATAAGGTTGATGACGATCCCCTACATATCCATGCATTAGACATTGAGGACCTTACAGTTACAAGCTAAGATTCACTAGCTATGCTAGAAAGCAGGACTTAAGCTAGAAAGCAGGAAGGGAATGCTTAAGGAGGCTAAAAGAGGAGCAATCATCATAAACTGAATAAAGGAATACAGTGCTACCCTACTTATACCCTCTCCCTGAATCAAATGGAGGATTCAAAAAAGGGAGGGAAAAGGATATGGAGGGAAAATAGTGTGCCCTCCCAATAGGAGGAACCCCACTCCAAATCAATGTGACCAAGTCCTAGAAATATAACCAAATAGGGCCCAAGGCCAGTATATGAATAAAAAGGGCCCTTAGGCCTGCTTATGCATAATAACAATAAAAGAATGGACGCGGCGAATGTAATGAGCCAAGTCCATAATTCTCCCCTGCAAAAAAACAAAGCCCTCCACCGGCTAGCAAGCATAATGACTATCTAAAACAATAATGTAAGCAAGCTAAATACTGACAAATTATGAACTAATGGAAATACTGATGGAGAGGACATAAGTCGTCACAACAGATACCCCAAAAGCATCATAACTATGTAAAGCAAGTACTAAGCAAATACGACAATAAAGAATAGTCATGGCTAGCCGAATCATGAAGCAGAGGGAACATCTACAATGACATCTGTAGTAGAGGAGAGAACTAAAGCCATGAGGGCTCGAGCCTGATCTGCCAATAATGGTGTATGATAAAACACATCAATAGGCTCCCAAGTGGCCTCCTCAAGAGGACGACCATCCCACTCTGAAGAAAAACTGAATCTGTCGGCAGTGTCGACTATGGTGAAGGCGAACCTGGTGAATGGCAGTTGGTAAGAAAGGGAACAACTCAGGATCAACATCATGGTGACAAAGGGAACATCGCGGCCGCGTCATCAAAAACCAAGCCATATGGAACAGCCAGGAATGCCAAGGAACCAGAAGAAGGTCAAGCAGCAACTAGGAATGCCAAGGTATCCGTAATGCCCAAGCTAGTAGAGGATCAGCCCAAAAGATAGGGACATCATACCAAGGTATCCAAAAAGCCCGAGAAGGTAGAACTGCATCAGCAACGGGAAGCAATAAGGAAACTGAAAAAGAGATGGACACTCATCGCGAATAGTCGCATCATACACGTAACCATCAACCATATGTGCAAGGTGCCCCAAAAAAAGATAGCAGCATCGGAAGACCAGCACCAAAGAGTAGGAACATAAGCAGGATAACAGGCACGTTGTAACAGCATGGAAAAGCAAGCGATATGCCAGGAAACATGGAGCATAAAGAGATCATCCTGACAAAGGATAGCTAAAATGGAGAAACATGCACGAGCATGGTCAAAAGCCCAAGGTATCCATAAGGCCCATGAATGAGAAGTAGCAACGGCACACGGTACCCTCAAGGCCCATATCACGAGAAGAGCAGCATGCCAAAAGCTCCAGAAGGTCCAAGAAATTAATGCATCATCTAAAAAGACATGATGCATGAAAACAGTAGCAACAAATCTAGAAATAGTAGAGGCCCCAACTGAAAAACTGTAGTCGAAAAACTCATCTAGAAAGACCGCATATGGACATACCAATCCATCATAGAATACACCAAAAACGGATGGAGAATCGGATGACCCATCGGAACTGGCTGCAAGTGTAATCCCAAAGTACACACCAGGCGCACAAGTGAGGAATAGAAGAAATGCACTGGAACGAGGAACATGATCTGCAACATCAGTAGCAAGCATCGGAGCAATATCCACGTGTATCTGGGAATGAGTATCAAAGCACATATGAGCAACACTGAAGTATATGGCAGCAACATCCCCCAAAACTATCCAAGATAGGAGAAGGAACTCTCTCAAGGTACCCTGATGGTCTCGGAACACCAGAACAAAGTGGCAACTCAGCATCGAAGACCAAGCGATATGGAGCAACCCGAAATGACGGGGAACCTGAAGATCACCCGGACAAACAGTAGCAATAACCCGCCATCAGGATATGCCAAGCCTGACAATGAGCAACAATTCAAGGAACACATAGAGAGCCACATGCATAATCATAGAGATATCGGCACCATAGGTGATCAGTAATATGGAAAAACCAGCACCAATCAACAGGTCCAAATGAAAACCAAGCTATATGTAATAACCAGGAATACCATATAGCCATAGCATCGGCATGGACTGCAGGAAACCTATATGTAGAAACACAAGGAGACTGAAGGATCCTCGTATACTCATCTACAAAGATCCCAGCATATAAATACCCTAGATAAGGAATAGTGACCATCTGGCAAATATCCTCGGATGGAAAATGTATGATGGTAAGGGCGAAAGGCTCATGAATCCTGTCAGGAACCGTAGAAATATCATGAGGCAAATCACAAACCTCAAGCAGAGATCCATGGAATAAAGCGAAAGAAGATACAACCTGATCACCAATAGTGAGGGAACCAACAAACGTGGACCTGTAAAGAACCCCATAGAAATCAGCAGGAACATCGACCATAACGGACTCAAGAGGTGGAGATATAGAGACCAACGAAGAAGATACTGCACCAACCACCGAACCAGGAGGGCTATCTAAGGTGGGCGCAAAAGCAATAGTAGAAATATCACCAAGGTATACGGCCTCAATATCAATGAAACCAGGAATGACCACCGAATACGATATTTGTGAATCAAGGCATATAGGCGCAAGGCACGTAGCAACAACCTGTAAATCCGGAGCAGCATCAACCTGAGTAAGAGGACCCACGGTCGGTGAAAGTGAAGCAGCAACTAACGTACTCTGAATGGAAAGAAGAGCTGCATCATGAGCCTTTGGCAGACTACGCATAAACTGCTTCCCGGTAACCAACTGATAGTCACTCTGGGAATCACTACCAGAAAGTAAATGATGCCGACCAACATGTGTAAAAGACAGTGTCTGCTGAGAAAGATCCACAACAACAGTACCAAGTGACAACAACCAATCTGCACCAAGAATAATGTCATAGCGCTCTAGAGGAATATTGTAGAAATCTGCCTGTCCGGAGAAGTCACCAATGCTATAGTCCAAGCCCTGAAACATCTGAGAACTGGAAAAAGAATGGGAACGAGCAACCTCGACACTGAGAGACTGTGTAGCAGAAATAGGTGTAGCACGAATCCTGGTGGAAATGTAACTGCTAATAAATGAATGTATACTACCAGTATCCACCAAAGCAATATACTCTCACCCCAAAATGTGAACATGTAACTTAATAGAACGAGGACCAGGACACCCACCAGCCCAAGTAGCATAAGCAAGTTGTGCATGGCAAGCGGCGGAAGCAGGATCAACAGGAAGCCGGTCAGCCGGCTCATCAACAGAATGTGGGTTAGGAGTATCAAGAATATGGATATAAACATCAAAATCATCCGGAATAGGAGCCTCATGGTAAGAAACAGCGGTAGGAGGACCAGGAGGAACGGTAGTAGAAGAAGCCAAAGTAGGAGAAGCAGTGGAATGAGAGCAAGAAAAACGAGAAGAAGTGGATAACTTAGGATACTTATGCTGCAAGGTAGTAGCCAAGGAGATAGCATCTAAGAGAGTAAGAGGCCGAAAAGATGAGACATCATATCGTAAGGTGTCTCTAAGACCGGCAATAAAATGCGAAATAAGCTCTATAGGATGAAGATCAGTAAAAAGGTAGGAAAGCTCAATAAACTGATCAATATAAGCAGTCAAATCACTAGTATGGCGAAGGCTACGAAACAGATCATGTTGGCGAACCAACCATTGTGGGTCGATCGCAGCCATATGAAGATCATGCCGAAAAGTAGGCCATATATGTAATCCCTCACGAGTAGGCTCAGAGCGATAGACACGCCACCAAGTCTGAGCTCGACCATCTAAATGTAACGCAGCCAACTGCACTTTCTGGGTTTTAGTCTTGGGATACATAAGAAAATAGGTCTCTAACTTAGAGAACCAATTTTCCAAGATATTCCCATCAGATGAACCAGAATAAGTAGTAAGCTGGATGCGATCACGAAAATCACGAGCAAAATGAGGCTCAGGATTACCTGAAAAAGTAGAAGGAAATCCTGGTGGTGCGGAGGGAAATCCAGGTGGTGGTACAGAAGACCTGAAAGGAGACCCATAAGAAGAAAGTTACGAATAGAGCCACAGCTGATCTAGAGCTAAGCTATGAAAGCATCACATAAGCAAGACTTAACCCTAGAAAGCAGGAAAGAGAGAGATTAAGGAGGCTAAAGAGAGAGATCAATATCATCAGTTGAATGACAAATGACACAGTTTCCCTACTTATAGCCAAGAGGAAGCCCTAAAAGGAAGCTTCCAGTGGCTAGGGCCCAACTGGGAGGGATAATAGTGCGCCCTCCAAGAAGGCCCCCACTCTCCAGTAATATGTCCAAATGGCCTAATAATGAATAATAAGGCCAAAGGCCAACCACATAGTCTGAATGTCACTAATGAATAAAAAAGGGCCCAAGGCCTGCTTATGCATAAAGTAAAGTAAATGGAAGCGGCGAATGTAATGAGCCGAGTCCATAACTCTCCCCGACACAAAAAAAAGACCCAACTGCCGGAAAGATAACCGGATCAAGTAGCAGCAAGCCCTGGTGCATCAACAGCTAGAGGAACATCTGATGTAGAGGAATCAACAAGTGCAGCAAGAGCACGAGCATGCCGGCAGCGTCGACTATGGTATAGACGGACCTGGAATATAGCAGCAGGTAAAAATGGAAATAACTCTGGAGCAGTAGGAAACTCCGCATCACAAGGAGCGTCATCCTCAATAGCAGCACGTAATAAACTGACATGGAATATATCACAGGCACGTGTGGAAGCAGGAAGCTGTAAGCGATATGTAACTGGACTAAGAACCTCCACAATGCGATAAGGCCCATAATAACGTGGTGCAAGCTTCTCAGTAGAAGCATGGCCCTGGACAAAATGATGACGTGCAAACCGTAAGCGTAGATAAACCATATCTCCAAGCTGAAACTCAACATGGCGGCGGTGACGATCAACTGAGGTCTGATAACGCTGCTGAACATGCTGTAAATGAGAACTGGCCCGAGTAATAAGCTCTCGAGCACCTGATAGAAAAGATGCAAGTGTAACAGGTGTATCCTCAGGAGGAAGAGGAATGCCAGGTAAAAGAGGTGCATAGTCATGAGATAATAAAAATGGAGAGACACCTGTGCTGGTACTAACAGAGCTATTATAGCTATACACTGCTAAACATAAATGCTAATCCCAATCCTTCCCTGAAGGAGTAACAAATTGGCGCAAATAATCCTCAAGGATCCTGTTAAGGACCTCAGACTGCCCATCAGAAGTAGAATGATAAGCAGAACCCATAAAAAACTGAACATCCAAAATACGCATAAGCTCTGTCCAGAATATAGATGTAAACTTACTATCCCGATCAGAAAGGATAGTACAAGGAAATCCATGCAGGCGGAAAATCTCTGATAGGAACAAACGTGCACACTGCTCTGCTGTGATAGTACTGCGAACTGGGATAAAATGTGCCTGTTTCGAGAACCTGTCAACTACCACCATACATGAATCGTGACCACGCTGGGTATGGGAAAGGCCAAGGATAAAGTCCATAGATATATCAGTCCACTGGCGATGAGGAATAGGCCAACTCTAGAGCAAACCAGCAGATTTAGAACGGGAGTACTTATTACGAAGACAGGAAGGGCAGGTACGAATAAGTACAGCAAGCTCAGATCGAAGAGAGGGCCAATAGAAATGGTCTTTGAGACGAGCATAAGACTTCTGAAAACCAAAGTGACCCCCAACAGGAGAGGAATGAGCATCCGACAACAACTGGGAACGGATACCCAAAGAACTAGGGATACAAAGAAAATCATAATGATAAAGACGATTGTCAATAATGGAGTAAACCTGATGAGGACTGGACGAAACAGGTGGGGCAGAACTATAAACATCACGAAAATCAGAACAGGTAAGGTATGCTGCAGGTAGAGCATCAAACCATGGAGGAATAGTAGAAACGAGTGTATTTAACAAAGCTGGAAGACGAGATAATGCATCAGCAGCAGTGTTAGCACGACTAGGACGATACAATATGGAGAAATTAAAAGACTGTAAAAACTGCAACCAACAAAATTGACGATCACTAAGGTCACGTTGAGAAAACAGATAACGTAAAGACTGGTGATCAGTGATAATGTCAAATGGGACTCGATACAGATAATGACGCCACTTCTTAAGAGCATAGATAATAGCAAGAAGCTCTTTCTCATGCACAGAATAACGTTGCTCATAAGAGCGAAGACGACGCGACTCATAAGCATTAATCCATTGTGACTGGCGAAGTAAAGCACCCAAACCAACATTACTAGCATTAGTCTCAACAAGAAACTTCTAATCAAACTGTGGTAAACACATAACGGCAGCATCAACAACAGCACGACGAAGAGTACCAAACGCTGTCTGACAATCAGGAGTCCAAAGAAAAGTACTAGACTTCTTCAAAAGTGCATGAAGAGGAGCTGCGATAGTGGCAAAATGAGGAACTGGACGACGAAGGTGAGTGGCTAACCCAAGAGACATACGAACATGATGAATATCAGTAGGTATAGGCCAATCCTGGATGGCCTGAACCTTATGATGGTCCAGACGAATGTGACCATTACAAATAGGAAAACCAAGAAAGTCGATCTCAGAAACAGCAAAAGAACATTTAGACAACTCAGCAAATAACTGGTGGTGTACAAGTAACTGAAAGACAGAGGAAAGATGGGCAACATGCTCGGCAAGAGACTGACTAAAAATAAGAATATCATCAAAATAAACCAAGACATAATGACCAAGAAGCGGACGCAAGACGTTATTCATCACATTTTGGAACGTAGGAGGGCCATTAGTAACACCAAAAGGAAGCACACGAAATTCATATAAACCAAGATGAGTACGGAAAGCAGTCTTATGTTCGTCAGAAGGGTGCATCCTGATCTGGTAATATCCAAAACGAAGGTCTATCTTGGAAAAGATTTTAGAGGTACCGAGCTGGTCAAAGAGGTCATCCATGTGTGGAATAGGGGATTACGAATAGTCAACTTATTTAAAGCACGGTAATCAATACAAAGGCGTTTGGTACCATCTTTCTTATTAATAAGGAGAACAGGAGCACCAAAAGGGTTGTGACTAGGAACAATGAGACCCTGATCTAACAAGGCAGTAATATGGAGCTCACGCTCATCACGCTCAGATCGAGACATACGATAAGGGGGACGGGAAGGAGGAGCAGAACCAGGACGCAAGTCAATATGATGGTTCACGTCACGTAATGGTGGTAGCGTCGTAGGTTCTGAAAAGACAAAAGCATACTGATGTAATAAGTCAGAAATCACCTGAGGAACAGCTGCTGGTGTAGAAACTGGAGGAACTGGTACTGCCCGTTGAACACATCATAAGGCAGCACAATGAGCCTTCGGCAGGCTGCGAATAAACTGCTTCCCAGTAATCAACTGGAAGTCTCCCTGAGAATCAATGCCAACAAGTGAGTGTGTAACTGCATCATGTACAAATGTCAATGTCTGCTGTGTCAAGTCCAATGTAACGGCTCCAAGAGATGCAAACCAATCAGCACCAAGGATAAGATCATAACGCTCCATAGGGATAATGTAAAGATCTGCCTGTCCAGAGAAATCTCCAATGTGGTATGGTAAACGCTGAAACATCTGAGAACTAGGAAAAGAATGAGAACTGGCAACCTCAACTGTGAGAGGTTGGGAAGCAGGAACAGGTGAAGCACGGATCTGACTAGTGATATAACTGCTAATAAAAGAATGAGTGCTACCAGTATCAACTAAAGCAATATACTCACGACCTGTAATACGCACACGTAACCGAATGGAGCGAGGACCAGGACGCCCTGTCCAAGTAGCATAGGCAAGTTGAGCATGAAAAGTAGCAGGAAGTAAATCAGGGGAAGGCTCAGAGGATAAGTCAGGCTCATCAGAAATATGAATGTAGATATCGGAATCATCTGGAGTAGTGCCCTCATGGTAAAAAACAGCAGTAGTAGTAGGGAGAGGCTGGCGGCAATCACGGGCAAGATGGTCAGGACTCTTACAACGAAAGCAAAGACGCTTCTGCTGAAGATCAGCGAACTTTGCAGACGTGTAACGTCGGACAAAAGCAGGTCGAGGAGTCGGAGGACGAGGAGGCGAAGGGGCAATGGAGAGAGCTGGAACAGAAGGGGCCGGTGTAGGGGTGGACGTAGCGGAAAAAGATGAAGCAGAAGGACGGGGTCGGGAGAAGCGGGAAGGAAGGGTGTCAGAGTACTTATGCTGTAAAGTACTGGTAAGAGACATCGCCTCAACAAGTGTGGTAGGACGGAAGGAAGAAACATCATAACGTAAAGCACCACAAAGCCCAGCAATGTAACGAGAAATAAGCTCAGTGGACTGTAGATCTGTGAAAAGATAAGAAAGCTCCATAAACTGATCTGTATAAGAAGCAAGATCATAGGTCTGAGTGAGACTACGGAATGTATCAAGTTGGCGGTCAAGCCACTGAGGATCAATCATAGCATGGCGGAGGTCACGGCGAAAAGTATGCCATACATGGAGCCCTTCCCGATCAGGATCAACCCTTTAAACTCGCCACCACGTGGCGGCACGTCCATCTAAATGTAGAGCAGCCAACTGGATCTTCTGAGGATCAATCTTAGGGTAAATCTGAAAATATGTGTCAAGCTTAGCAAACCAATTCTCTAATAAGTTCCCATCGGAGGAACCGGAATAGGTAGCAAGCTTTACCCCATCACGAAAGTCTCGAGCAAAGTGTGGCTCAGGAAGGGGGGGACAAGGAAAGAAACCAGGAGGTGGGTTAGATGGAATGAACGGTCCACCACCAGACTGACTAGCAGAAGAAGATGGAAATCCAAATGGAGGGGGAGTCCCAAATGTAGGAAAAACAGGAGCTTTACCAGGACCATGAGGCTGTAAAGAATCAATCTATGACTGCATAGTAGCAAAGCCGGTCATAACTGAATCGAAGCGAAGAACGAGGCCAGAAAGGGCGACGAAACTGATCGGATAAGGTTTCCTGAGTAGTCTCACTCGGGGTAGGTGAATGTGCCATAATGATAGTGGAAGGAATAGACGAAAACTTGAGGGAGCGGACTCTTGTCGTCACCCCAAATTAGCCTATTACAACCAATATTATCACAACTGAAAAAAAAAGGCAGCAATGAACAATGGAGAAGCTGTAAAAATGTGCTGGACAGCCAGGGATACAATGTGAATTTGAAAGATTAAACGGAGTCAGAATTCCTGAAAATGTGGTGGAGAATGAGCGCACGACAGCCTTTTGATAAGCTGTAAAAGATGGCTGGAATTGGAGAAAAAAATAGGCAAAAGTGACAAGTTGGGAGTGCTGAGGCAGCGATTTACAAGTTGAAGAATTTTAGCTATTTGGAATAGCAAATGATGTCGGAATTGGGTAGTTTTTGGATGAGGATGGGCGCTGGACAGTCATGGAACTAACTTTGGAAGATGGCTGCAAACTGGAAATATATCAGACGAAAGTGATAGGTCGGATGGCAGGGACAACGATGGAAAGGAAGAGGAGGAGCGCTGGGCAGCAAAGAAAAGAGGGGACAAAACAGGGGGAACGCTGGGCAGGAAGGAGTGGAAGGAGCAGCGATGGAACAAGGTTGTCAAAACGGCAATGGAGTTGTAGGAACAGCGATGGAGGAGCAAGGCAAGGCAGCAAAGAAAAAAAATTCCAGATTGTGCTCAGAAAAGTGCTCTGATACCAAGTTACGAATAGAGCCACAGCTGATCTAGAGCTAAGCTATGAAAGCATCACATAAGCAAGACTTAACCCTAGAAAGCAGGAAAGAGAGAGATTAAGGAGGCTAAAGAGAGAGATCAATATCATCAGCTGAATGACAAATGACACAGTTTCCCTACTTATAGCCAAGAGGAAGCCCTAAAAGGAAGCTTCTAGTGGCTAGGGCCCAACTGGGAGGGATAATAGTGCGCCCTCCAAGAAGGCCCCCACTCTCCAGTAATATGTCCAAATGGCCTAATAATGAATAATAAGGCCAAAGGCCAACCATATAGTCTGAATGTCACTAATGAATAAAAAAGGGCCCAAGGCCTGCTTATGCATAAAGTAAAGTAACTGTAAATGTAAATGGACGCGGCGAATGTAATGAGCCGAGTCCATAACTAACTAGCACTATATGAAGGGAGACCAAACGTACTACCAAAAGCACCTCCTGAAGATGGAGATGGAGCAGGGGCAGGTGTACTCAAAAAAAGAAATAAAGGTGCTTTACCAGGACGATGAAGAATGTTTGGGGGGGTGGTATCCCCTCGTGGTAGGATAGTCTCAAGGCTAGAAAGCATACGATCAATACGACTCTCAAGATGATCCATGCGGGAATCAATATGTGTAAAACGATCATCTAAAGAGCTCTGTGGAGGTCTTCTGATGAAGAAGTCGCCATAGGGACTAAGGAAGAGACAAAAGCCTGAGGGAGAGGACGTTTGTCGTCACCCCAACTTAGTCTAACTTCCGAAATCACCAAAAATGGCACGTAAACAGTCAATTAAGATGGATAATAATCAGAAAATGAGAGGCTGAGAAAGCAGAGGGTTTCTAACAAAATGGAAAAATGGACAGAGGAGGGTGTGAGGCAACAAATATGAACAGGAATAGGGGGCTAGAAAGAGCAGTATATGAGCAGAAAAGACAGCAAGTAGGTGCAAAAAGGAAGTGCAAAAAGGGCGCAAGCAATACCTGGGTGGGTGCCCGGTGCTGATCCGTCGTTCACTCAGTAGTGCCAACAAAGAGAGGTAAAAGCTGAAGATAATAGGGCACTGGGCAGCAACTACCAAGATCCACAATATGCTAAAGACTAGGGTGAAAAAAGGTGCTGAAGTAAGGTGCCGAACAGCCTCCAATCAATAGCCGAAACGGACAGCAAGTCGGTGAAAAGAACCGCTGAAAATGAGACGGTAGTAGGGCGCTGGACAGCCTCCATTCAATATAAAAAATGGACAGCAAATCGGTGACGAAAAGTGTCGAAAATGATGAGGTAGTAGGGTGCTGGGCAATAGCTACCAAATCTGCAAAAACAATGAAAATCTGCCGAAAAAATCGACGAAAGTGATGGGTTACCGCTGAAAATGAGATGGTAGTAGGGCGCTGGACAGCCTCCAATCAATATAAAAAATGGACAGCAAATCAGTGACGAAAAGTGTCAAAAATGATGAGGTAGTAGGGCACTGGGCAATAGCTACCAAATCTGCAAAAACACTAAAAATCTGCCCAAAAAATCGACGAAAGTGATGGGTTAGCAAGGCGCTGGACAGCCTCCACCAAAACTGCAAAAAATGATGAAGAAATCGTCAAAAGTGATGGCCAGTAGGGCACTAGACAGCCACCACCAATTTGCAAAAATGACGGAGAAAAATCGATGAAAGTGATGGGTGGTAGGGCGCTGGACAACCTCCACCAATCTGCAGGAAGGTTGACGGAGAAAAATCGATGAAAGTGATGGGTGGTAGGGCGCTGGACAGCCTCCACCAATCTGCAGGAAAGTGCTCTGAAACCAAGTTACAAGCTAAGATTCACTAGCTATGCTAGAAAGCAGGACTTAAGCTAGAAAGCAGGAAGAGAATGCTTAAGGAGGCTAAAAGAGGAGCAATCATCATAAACTGAATAAAGGAATACAATGCTGCCCTACTTATACCCTCTCCCTGAATCAAATGGAGGATTCAAAAAAGGGAGGGAAAAGGATTTGGAGGGAAAATAGTGCGCCCTCCCAATAGGAGGACCCCCACTCCAAATCAATGTGACCAAGTCCTAAAAATATAACCAAATAGGGCCCAAGGCCAGTATATGAATAAAAAGGGCCCTTAGGCCTACTTATGCATAATAACAATAAAAGAATGGACGCGGCGAATGTAATGAGCCAAGTCCATAACTCTTACCACTCTCAGATCCTCAAAGCATAGGGACCGTATGGGGAATACCTATTACAGTTGGGTGAATTCCATCAGCTAGCTCTGTACAATGGTTTCTCTACTTTGCCCTTATATAGAAGTTTTACTTGTCACCCACATAGTGGAGGACATAGTATGGGTGGTTGACTATCTCATAGGGTCACTGGCTTTTATTCCTCACAATTATTGTAATCTCTTTCACGACCTTGTACAATCTCTTCTTATGGACTTTTGCATGGGCCTTATTGCCCATCCTCCCTCACTTAAACCCTCCAATCGGGCACCCAAATATGCCCATACAGCCATCTACAATGATTCACATTCAGTTCCCTTTGGTAAGTCCTCTTGAGATTGAAGCTTCTTTTCTCACTCCATACAACAATGGCCATCTTGTTCTTGTCCAAACCTCAGAAAATTAAACGCCATAATTCTCCCAAAAACAATTTGTAAAATGATAAATGTTGGAATCTCCATTAATTTCCTCATGGCCCACACTCGAAACCCAATGCAGATAATGTGGCACGTTATATTGTAAAAAGGCCCATTATGATCACTCCGAGTATATGCATGAGACTCTTAGGGTTTCTTAATGATTCATCTTCTAGCACTTTATGGCACAAGTTTCTTACAGGTGCTCCACCAGCTCTCCTAGATCTTTCTACATGGACCCGATATGCTACTAACCTCTACACGATACCCATCATCATAACCCCCAAACCTAAACAGTTCACCATTTTCACATGTCAAATGATTTGTCATGCTATCAACATGCTAAAACATAAGAAAGCCAGAGATATCGATGACCTTGAGTCATACTTGCTCATACATGCAATAGAGATTGTTTCATCTATTATTCTCGATCTTCTAACCTATGCAATCATCTATGGCTATCCTCCCTTTTGACATACCAACGCTTTACCTTCAATACACAAAGTCAATGACCCCATGAGGCCGAAGAATTATTGAACGATTATGATAGGACATATCATAGTCGGAGCTTTATGGGATCATACTCTAGACAAGGGTGAGCAGTGAAGTCAAGACTAGACATTGACATGCCATGGGACAAGTGGGTTTTCGATCGTAATCATGTGCTTACTCCTAGGGATATCATTGAGGAGGCAAGATTTTGAAAGGAGAGGGTATATTGTTTCTCTTTTTCCTTCAGATGAGCTTTTGATTCAGTATCATGACATGTCCTTATCCGAACGTTGTGAGGGACCTCCAATTCTCATCAAACACTATACTACTAATGTGGCAAAATACAAGAGGGTTTTTAGATGTTTCAAATAAATGGATGGTATATGTGAACAAATATCCCAACACTATTGGTATGAATCAGGCGTGTGTTCTCTTTCCCCTACTTTCTTTGATTCATATAGTGATGAAATAGATTGTGTTATAGCTCATAAGCAACAGCCAAGGTTGTAAATTGGGTGAGATACTAATCTCTATCCTGTAATATGTGGACAATGTTGTTCTAGTTCCCCCTCTAGTGAAGGACTACAAATAGCATCTTGATAAGTCATACACCTTCTATAGGGCTTGGGGTTCGGAGATTAGTGTCAAGAAGATTAAGATAAAGGCCTTCAATACATCTATGCGGAAACAGTCATTTTTCCTGGATAGTCAACACTTGGAGATTGTTTGCTTGTACACACACCTAGAGGTACTCTTCACTGGAACTCATTTTAGTAAGAGCTGGAACACTATGAGCAAACTAGAGAAGGGAAAGACCCACTAGGTTACATGGAGAGATTATGCTTCCATAAAGCCTGTACTGGATGTAGAAAGTAAGAGTCAAATCTTTGTTACTCTGATTACTCCACTTGCCCTGTATAATGCAGAGATTTGGCGACTATGGAACCCCACATAAGCAATTCAAAGTTAAAACTCTGAAGGTCAGCTTAACGAAGTTACAGGTGGGATCGGCAAGATTTAAGGACAAATCAAGTCACTAATGAGGTATAATCTATTCACTTAGTCCATTATGTTTTACAAAACTCATAAACAACAAACTAAAGCAGAAAAAAACAATTCTTCTATGGCTTCCAGTACCCAATTCCAGTTCATGTTCTCAACTCCATGCATTCATGTTTCGTTGACACTAAAGGTTATCATTTTTAAAACATTGGAGTTTTTCCAAGCACCATGTGGCTTCTTTGAATTACTGTCAGAAACAGTTACCAACAGATAGAAGAAAATATACACATGCTAAAAAAAGACAGCAAAGTTTACATAATAGCTATAGGAGTGGCATCTTGACCTTCCATGTGTGGAACCCAATTATCCACAATATTTACAAAGTTCATTTGTGCACCAAGGTCCATGTGCAGCTTCTCATTCACACGATAGAATCTTTCTAATTCGCTTGCAGGCCAAAGAGATTCATACCATGCATGGAAAAAGATGTGAAAGGCACAGAGATAGAGTCAGAAAGTACCATGTAGAGAAAGAAAAAGTGTTGGAGGGTTGGCGTTATCAGTGCGCTGTAGAATGAATTCTTCAGGAACCTTGCTGCAAAATGTATAGCATGAATCAAGACAACCTCTATTTTACAAATAGCCTAGGGCCTCAATTATATATATATTATATATGTATGTATGTATGTATATTTGTGAAATTGGAATATATCCAATTTCAGAAATTTTATATTGAGAAGTCAGTGATGTCATAAGGAAATGCTCCAAAAAGTTCAAAGGATTAATATCAAAACAACTTTACCACTAATCTACATGGCAATATAAGCTCATGTCACAAGATTCATTGTATTTTGAAAGTGGCTGTAGACCCTAGTGGCTAAATGACCTCTTTTGTACATTCTCTCTCTAAAAACGGCATGTCTAGCTTAAAGGAGTCAGTACTTCGGATCAAAGGAAGTTAGATGGCACTAACTACAGAATTTGCAAGTTTTAAATGCAGAATATATGAATGGACAAAGATTGCTCGAACCTTATCACTTGGAGATGAGGATAAGCCTCAAGAGGGAAATGCTCTTAAAGACTTTGCCAAGAGATCTAGGCATGCTCATCATATAATTAAGCCTTCTGTAAATGACAAAATGATTCCTCATATTAGGAATGCAGCTAATCCTATAGAAGCTCGGAAGACTCCAAAGTCCATCTATAGACTATTAATTGTTGCAAGATGGCAGAGTTGCACCCTTCCTCACAACTAGGCTCCACAATCCTTCCATGCAAATAGCAGGTGTCCATCAGCCCTTGGATGGAAAAGATAATGTGCCTTCCAGCTTGAGGAAATCTCCGGCTATGCGGTTAACAAACCGCGAAGCAGCTTCTTGGAAGTCTTGTAAATAGACGTCCAAGGGTTTCGTCCCCATTTGCAACATAGCAAATCGATGATAATACTTAAAATCATCGAGGACTGGCATAAAGGCGGCCTTAAAAGCTACCCGGAAGTCATCTCAAGTAGATGGGACTGTAGCACACTCCTTAAGATCCTGCCACCATGAGTACGCTTTTTCGCGTAAAAACATAATGGCAGTCGCGATCCGGGAGCTGTCTGGCAGATCGTGCACGGAAAAATGAGATGTCCATCGATCAAGCCATGCCTTGACCACATCTGGGTGTCTGTCCTTTTTCTCCCCAGTGAAAAACTCCGGGGTAAACATCTGGTTGAGGAGTGCCTGCCGAGATTGGGACATAGCCCTCACTCAGTCTCTGCCCGTTCATGCTTTGAGCGCATGTCGACAATCTGTTGTTGCAACAAATTTATCGCGCGTGCCATTTCCTCCATATCAGTCCCCGCGGGACTTGGAGCTTGGGTAACGTCCATAGGGGTGTCCATGGCAAAAGTAGTATTTAGCAAAAAGCTAGAGGAAAAACGGTATCAAAACCGTTAAAAACTGACAACTAGAGAAGAAGGGCTCAAGAAAACAAGTAAGCTTGAGCACTAAGGGACTCTACAAGCAACTTTGAGAATGGGGTAGAGGAAAGTGAACGTACTTCCTTTACCCCCTCCCCCAAAGCTCTTCCCCTTTCCTCATGCAAAAAAGGACAAGTGGGGCCCAAGAAAGGCCCCATTTGTCCCTTCTAGGCCTTTCATACCATGTGGGGCCATAAAATGGTGCCCATGGACCTCTAAAAAATATTAAATCAAGTTTTTGGTCCCTTCTCCTCTACTCCCTACGTACCACAAACTGCACTCCAAAGCTTTGGAATTATGCAGGTACAGATGATGAAGAGCAAGGGGAAGGTATGGCCATCCAAAAGGGACAAGAATCCAAGACGTTCTACGTTCCAATCTTTTAAGCTTTGTCTTTCAACCTTAGAAAAAGGTTTTCAGCTTAATAATTAAGCTTTTAACTTAGAACTTAAGTTTCTTAATTCTTTTAAAACATAGCTTTGCAGAAACAAACTTTTGTGAGGGCTGTGTGGGGAGAAAATGTCCTCCCCCTCCCTTCCAAAAGTCAGAAACAGCTTTTAAGGAGAGGGGAGGTACTTATAGTACTTCCGCTCCCTCCCACAATAACAAAAAGGTTCAAGCTACCACGTGCCAGCAGATGGCTGCGCCTCTGCTGCGGGCCATCCTGGCAATCTAATAACCCCCCCCCCCCCCCCCCCCCCCCTTTGAATCTGGTGCTGCAGGTACGGCAACCAGTACAGCATGCTCCTGCAGGTACCAGCGTGGGTCGGGTGCCTGTGGCAGCAGCCCACTTTCTTTTCTTTTATTTTATTTTTCTTAAAGGTACAGATCTATGAGAGGCGTTAAAACCAAGCAAACTCATTCTTAAACTAAAAAGTTTAAAAGGATGCTTAAACCCAAGAGAAGCCATTAAGTTTTAAAGAATTACAAAACCAAGCTTAAAGTTACTAAGAAAATCTTAAACTGAACTTCAACTCTTTCTTATACAAACCAAAAACTTAAAGGTTTGAATAAAAAAAAAGGAAAACCATTGTGAATAGCCTGTTTAAGGAAAACAAGCTTACATCCACATACCAACCTTTACCCAAGAAAAAACTTGAACAAAGGTTAAAAATCAAACAGCCACATTCCAAATAAAGGAATACCAAACAACAAAAGCAAAAATGGGAACGTGTGCACCTCGTAAAGGAATCAGCTGCTCTGATACCAGATGTTACAACTCCCATGAATCTTCGATTGCCTTGAAGGTTCCGCACACCCCATACCAGTGACAACGCACCGTATCCGCCCATCCATAGGGTCACAACTAACCCACCCCCATGCACTGGAGCTATCGACATAGTCATGCCTAGTCGAGCCTCTTGTGATAACTGGCGTCCCATACCACCAGCCATCACCCTCGGCTCAACTTAGCATACATCTCCTAGCCTGGAGATACATCCTGGCTCATGCACGCGCTCTCCATCCACCAACTCCCGGGTAGACTGAGTGAATGGCAAAAGGGAAACCCCACCACTATATAGGCATAGCATAGTGGGTCCCATCAAGCACGGTCCTGCCGGCGACACATGACCACCTAGGATGGTGACGCATGGGATAACGCCAAACCTGCGTCATGCCCCTTGCGAGGCCGTCACTGAAGGGCGTACCGTTATGGTACATAACACTTCCCGTGGTCTTAAGTCCGGTTCCACATATGGTAATTCCATTTATTACATTATATGAGCAACAATGGCCTACATAATCCATGAATATACTTGGTACATTGCCAACGAGTAATTTTAAATGACTTATATAACTAGTCCAATGTAATCAACTACTAGCATATCTAGTTACTAAACTGTATTAGCTTGATGTGCATCCAATTGACCACTCCTAGAAGTCACGATGTAGTCAATATGGATGTGAAGATCATCATATGTCCAACAAGATGAACGTGTAGAGTAGACTATATAACAATGTTCTGTAGATTAACAAGCACAAAGACAATAAGTCAAGAGGTCTAGAATAATAACAGTACAGAAAGATGATTTGAATCAGTATATTAGGCCTCTAATCACATATTCTTACATCATCAACAAGCTAGTGATCTTGTCCTTTGCTAGAGAAAATGTCTAGAGAGTTAATATATTTTTGTAGCTACCTGTTTCTCTAAGAGTTGATTTCCATTATCTGGATCATTCAAAGCTCATGAACATGCATATTAAGCATTCTAATATGGTTTCATATTACCAG